>SRLM01000026.1:579215-765849 GCA_015708895.1 Populus ilicifolia
CAGCCACCTTTGTTAACATAAAAAGAGAAGAAGAAAAAGGATAGAAAGGCAGGTAATACAAGGCAGAGAAAGAAAAAAAACATAGAGGTAAGAGAGGAAGGAGGCAAAGAGTTAGAAAGCAGAAGGAAATATATGGAAAAGATTAAGTTTTCTTAAGATTATCAAAAGTAAGAACAAGTAGGGACTATCTTTCGGTCTTTGCTCCATGTTCTATAAATAAAATTTATAGAATATGGAAGAATATAGGAGTTAAAACCAATAGAGAGAGGGACAAAAATATAGAGATAAAGCTCAAGGGATGGATGGCAATAGAGAATAAAGAGGAAAGAGTTGAAACAGACGACAACATTAATAAACTAGCCAGTATGTCTTCCTTGTCGTCGTCTTCCTCCCTTCTCTTTGCATACATTTTCCTTTACAGTAACTGGAAAGTTTTCATTGAATAATAATTGAGCCATTTTTATATCCAACTAGGTCACTTACTTGGGCAAGTGACTCAACCGGACCTACTAATTCCAACCTTTTTTTTTCTTTCCTAAAAAAATAAAAAAGAGAGAGAGAGAGGTTTATGATTTTCTGGCATATTTATTTTAAGGTTTGAATTATTTTATATTGTAAAAAAATATCAATCTTGTATTTATAATACCTGATTTTCAACGTAAATGCAACAAATACACGCACGTACATGCACATATGTTTTCATGTAAATGTCTAATACCCTAACATATTTTGAATTTTATTTTTTAAAATAATAAATATTAAAAGTTAAAAAAAATGTTTTAGCATGGATTTTTTAAACATAAAAAATTATTTTATTACATTCTGGATTTTATAACATGTTTATAAAACTCCAAAGGATGTTGACCAATATTCCAATAAATATAAAATCATATTGTAGAGGGAATTCATATATTATTCACCATTAATGTTTGGATAAAGAAATCCCAAAAGGATGAATATCCAAAACACTATTAGAAATAACTTGTTATTATTTACTGTTAATGTTTGGATAAAGAAACCGTGGTTAATGTCCAAATTTTAAAAAAAAAATAATAAGTCATCACACATTCTTGAAAGA
The DNA here is from genome assembly GCA_015708895.1 of Populus ilicifolia. Classification (NCBI taxonomy): domain Eukaryota; kingdom Viridiplantae; phylum Streptophyta; class Magnoliopsida; order Malpighiales; family Salicaceae; genus Populus; species Populus ilicifolia. The sequence continues at coordinate 580,294 of SRLM01000026.1, forward strand.
AACCTCAATTATAATTAAGAACATTTCAATTTTTTTAGTCCATGATTTACGAGTCGTGAGAGTATGAAACATTTAGGTAAAAATAGGCTTTTAAAGCGCTCTGAAGTTCCTTAGATTTCTAAATTTTTATCCCTTTTTCTTGCGATTTACAAGTCGCGAACACTTGAAATATTAAGGAAAAAATAAGCTTTTAAAGCACATTGAATCTTTTTAGATTTCTATTTTAGTTATTTTTTAATTCATAGGTTATAAATTTATTTCAAATCAAACATAAATTTTAAGAGATCTGCATCATTTCTTCTTGGCATTTTGCAGACATATCTAAAGGTATGATTTATATTGGCCAAGGGTTCTTGCTTTTAGACTTTGAACTCATCCCATTCATCATAGCAAACCTATCATAAGAAAACTAATTAGAGAACACCAACACCATAATAAGGCAAACCAAACACTAAGCAACTTACCTTAGGTAAGGTGTACTAGAGGTGATAATATCTTCCCTTTACGCAACCAATCACTTGCTTCAAAATCTCTAAAAGACCAGTTGGGTTTTCTAGTAATCATAATACTAGATGATGACTTTCTTATTCATAAAAACAAAATAAAAAAATAATCAACATGAATCCCTACTCTCGGGGAGGTTTGCTGCAATGCCATGCTCTGTGCGAGGGTGTGACACTAATGATAACATATACTTGAAGAGTATTGTTTTAATTGGAGACACATCTATGGCTAATTAACAATCTAAGATGAGGACGGCATTAAATAACCTCTTGATGGGCATTTACAAAAGGCGCACAGTTAATCAAAGAATGGTTCTCGAGAGAATCTAGAAGATGAATGATTTGTTATGCTTTTAATGATGAATAAAGCAACACCATATTTGGGGGCAAAGTCAAGCTGGATAAACAACAAGAGCAATAATCGTCAAAGATAGCCTAGGATGGTCATTGCATTTACAGTTGAGTGGATGACTAGTACATGAATGAGCAAATGCTTGAAAGAGAAAAGAAGGCTTTGAAATACAAACAAAGGCACCCTATGACGATAGTGAATTAAAGAGAGGGGACCTATATTTCAAATCAGGTAAGAATGCATGCATGTCATCTAATCTCAAAGCATTGCATATATTTATGATTTGTTACAGGAAAATCCTTAATAAAGTCCAGCAAGATTGAAAAGAAAAGGAGAAAAAGAATTATTGAGTTGATAATAACAAAAAAAATCATGGATTTTGATCCTAGAACAAGAAGAGAATGAGATGGACCTTGCCATTAGAAAAATCTCAAAGAAACAAGAAAATTAACCCTATCATCAAGAGGAGTCTTCAGGTCAACCCTGCAATAAGAAAACACCAAGTTTTTCAGCCTTATCCTATTAGGACTTCTCTAGCTAGGTCTTTTTCCAGGTAAGTCACTTTCTATATTTTGGATAAGTCGTTCATTATAATGAGATCACTTTTTATCTTTCACTTGGCTAGGTCACTCATTATAGTAAGATCATCTTTTTATTTTTCATCTGGGTAGGTCACCCATCACAATAAGGAGGAGATTTCTTATTGTCCTAGTGAAAAGTAATGGTAGGAGAGGGAGATGGTGGAGGTGGAGACTTATATATGTACAAAGAAGGAGGAGGAGATTTCTTTAGCGAGGGAAGTGAAGAGTAGTGCTACAGAGGTGAGGGGAAGGGAGATTGTGGAGGTGGAGACTTATATACATATGGAGGTTGGGAGACTTCTTTAATGGAGGAAGTGAAGAGTAGTGGTATAGACATAGTAGGGAGCGAAATGTTGGAGGTGGAGACTTGTATACATATAGAGGTGGGGGGGACTTCTTTGGTGGTGGAGGTGAAGAGTAGCGGTACGGAGGTGGCAGGAAGGGAGATGGTAAAGGTGAAGACTTGTATACATACGAAGGTGAGGGAGACATCTTTAGCGGGGTAGGTGAAAAGTAGTGGCATGGAGGTGAGGAAGACTTCTTTAGTGGAGGAGGTGAAGAGTAACGGTATGGAGGTGGCGGGGAGGGAGATGGTGGAAGTGGAGATTTACATACTTGTAGAGGAGGAGGAGGTTCCTTTAACGCGGGAGTTAAAGAGTAGTGGTATGAAGGTGACGAGGAGTGAGATGGTAAAGACAGAGACTTGTATAAATGTGGAGGCGGGGGAGACTTTTTCGATGAGGGAGGTGAAGAGTAGTGGTGTGGAGGTGGCGAGAAGGGATATTGTGGTGGTGGAGACTTGTATACTTGTGGAGGAGGGGGAGGTGAAGAGTAGTGATATAGAGGTGGTGAGAAGGGAGATGGTCGAGGTGGAAACTTGTATTTATATGGAGGTGGTGGAGACTTCTTTGGCAGGGAAGGTAAAGAGTAATGGTATGGAGGTGGTGGGGAGGGAGATGGTGAAGGTGGAGATTTATAGATATAAGGAGGGGGAGGAGAAATTTTTGAAGGAGACAAATAATGATACGGAGGAGGTTAATATTTTAATGTTGGAGGTGGTGATTTGCAGTGGTTAAGGCTCATAAGCAGCCACGCTAGTGGCTACCAAGCAAAATGCCAAAGCGAAAATCACCTGAGACGGGAGTCCCGGGTGCCCTCGTTTTCCCATCCTTAGAATAACTTCTTTTGTGTTTGCATGGTAACCACAGATGCTAGCCCTATTTATAGTGAACTCTCCAATCATTAATATCAAAGATATTGTTAAATAATTATCATTATATCCTTGATTAAGCTTTAAAATATTATTTTAAATCCTCTCCAAGTATAAATTTCCTATCGTTTAATGTCGTTTGTCAAACTTCTTTTTGCTGTGTCCCCACAATCTCAATCAAGTGCATAACAAACTTTGAAAATTCCAGCTTGAGGGAGTTGGTGAGGTGCTCTATTGCTGTTCTGTAACTGCACGTCCTTTGTAGCATGTACTTCCAAGTCAAAATTTCCAAATCCGATCACGTTAGAAGTGGGTGTCTTCTAACATAGGTTTGGCAAATTCTTGCAAATGGTTTATGATCAACATGCAGTAAGGAGTTATGTGGAAGGTAGGTGAAGTTCCAAGTAACTTATTTGGATACATAAATCTTGGTTGTCGGTGAAATAAACAAACAAGAACAAGAAATAAGTTACTGCCCCATACAATTCAAAGACTATATAATGTAGTATTCAACCATACTCCAATTGAGGTTACAGAGATGACAATGTTGAGGTTTAATCGAGTAGAAATCTTTCTAATTCAACGTGGAATGAACTAATATAATCATTAATTATCACCTAACTTTGAATAGTGTACATATATATAACGAGAATATATATTAACTGGGGTGTACACACACACACACCAGTTAATATACATTCTCCAATGTAGGATCAGAAATTGAAAGGAACGTATTATAAAGTGTTCATTCTTGTATTTGTGGAAGAAAGATGAGAAGATGACAACTATTGCAAATCTAGTTTATTTTAATTCAACTTGAAATGTGAAGTTATTCGTTTGACGTTTCTGCAAAATCCTTGGCAGCTACAAAAGTCTTCGGTGAAAAAGATATGCTTGGACGACTTAAGAAGCGTCACATTTTGATTTAATAGAAATTTAATGACAGAGTTGGGGGCAATTTATATGCATGCACCTTATCAATTACAATTCTACTCCCTTTAGTGCTAACAAGATGCTTGTGTTTGTAAAATCCAAATCATTTTTGTTTTTTCTGAAATCATATTTGCAATATCGATTGCATGATTTGTCCAGCGTAATGCTCTGTGAAAGCAGTTGATAGATATTGTGTCTTGGTAGAGACACAGAGTACCTTTGTTTTCTATCATCTAAGAAGGGTTAAGATGGCGACTTGATGTTAGATTGATAAGCATACGTGTTCATCGCATGATTTATGTAAAACAAATCTCTTTAAAACTGTTTTAAAATAAATCCTTGTAATGGAGAGACATGTTCCTCTGTCTCCAACTTTTTTGTCACGGTCTGTCTCCATCTCTTTTTATCGTAATCTTTTGTGACCTTGTATAACCAATTATACATTATCATTTGCTAAACATTTTGATTTTCTTTTCATTGAAATGGTTCGTAGTACTCTCATGCACGTTTTCATGTATTAAAGTATTTAGATACTTCTCACACCAATTCTTATGCAATTCAATCTTACCTTGATAAAACTTTTATAATTTACTGCATATTGTTTGACAAAACAATTATAGAGCATCTTTAATTGCACGAAGAAATAAGTACTTAAATAAGATCAAAGACTAGGAGAATTCGATGCCTAATTCTTCACCAAATCAGTTGGCTCTCTTCTCTGAAAGACAAGATGATCTTTATCAAAATACTTGACTTATCCACATAGTAAAGTATTGTTCGAATCCATTCAGCAGCTTCTGGAGAGTCAATAGCAGATGTGAATCCGTCTTGTATAGTCAACCGATAATTGTCCGTGACTGGCATTGCTAGCATCAAGTAGCTATGAGCTCAGTAGAATCCAACATAACGGTGCGAAAAAGGACTTTCTAATCAAGGCACCGGGACCATAGTTATAAGACTTGGTCCATGATTCAAAACTCGCAGATCAAACCACGGATAAACAAGTTCATCCAGGTCGGGTTTGTTTTTTTTAATAAAAACGTTGTTTTAGATAAAAAAAAAAAATCTGAAACGACATCATTGACTAGATCTCACCTAGGTTTTCACAGGTCAACCCACGACTTGAGTGTAAAGTTTATAATCTGATTTATTACAAAACTAATATCATTCCTTCCTATAGGAAATGAAAAATTGATACAGACAACTGTGTACGCAAGAAAAATAGCCAAACTCGAGAAACAAGGAAAAATGAGAAAGTTTCCTTCTTTATGTCCATCAGTCATTATACCTTAATGTTTTGACGCATCACCAAAAACCTCTGAGTAGCAGATGGGGCAGGCCTGATAGAGAGATGGTCATCAGCTTTTTGAAGAACATGAAGAAAAACCACAAATCTTGTTCTCGAGTTTCTTGTAAAATCTCAACAGCTTACCTTATTGATGCTAAGCCATCTGGTCCCGCAACCAGCATGATAAATATGTTTGCATGGTAGAGTGATCTGACGATCACCTCGCTTATATTCCATTTGGCAAATGACACACCTGTATCCAACAAGAGAAAAATGCTAAGACTGTAAAGAAACAGAGACAAGATGGAAAAAAAATTGACAAAAAAATGTTAGAATTCATCCTGAAACACTTGGATAAGCACATTTATGCTTGCAACTTTGTATAGTGCTATCTCAATGCCTACAGCAAACACGGTGAAGCTAGAGTCCATAAAACCAAATTTCCACTAACATAGGTAAATAAAGAAAAACTTCCACCAGTTAAACTAGTAAAAGCTCAATGCCTGTACTCCATGAGACATTTAATTAAAGACGAAATTAATAGCACTCTGGATTGCAAACTAGAGGATGATATAAGGTAATGAGTAAGTGAAATTTATGTCAAAATTCTCACTGCATTCATGAAATTGAAAAATGCAACTAACCATAACAGGGAATCACTGCTTATAACATCTCTGCATCTCATTCATCAATTACTTAATCAATCTGAATAATCTTACGAATTTAGTAAAGCAAAACTACACAAATGAAACAAAACAGAGCAAACAAGAGGCTAGAACATGAACACTTTATTGATTGAAAACAATTTGCACAGAATGCAGGTTCGGCAGACATGACAGTTGTAAGAAAAATAGATGACCAGACAACCAACCAAATGCCATAAATAAAAATGTTCAATCATAAACAACAGATACAAGCCCAAATGATACCTCTCACTTCTTGATTTCCTCCTTGAGAAGAAGCTGCGCTTGTATTTTGAGGTTGGAAGCAGAGAAATTTGTTCTTGAGAAAGACCTCGATTTTGAGTTCCAACTGTCTCGCCTAATTCAAGTAATTCCTGGATGGGAAGGATTTGATTAACAATATTTGTATAAAAATACATGCAAGTAGAGCGTTGTCAACCAAACACAACATGTCCAGAAGAGCAGAAAGAGTTCCAATTGTCAAGATTTTCTGACTTTGGAGGTTTGTACAGTTTAATTATTCTGAACAAAGGAAATTTAACACACAAGAATTAATGGGAGTGTAGCAGGAGATGGATCTCTATTTCATCTCAGTGGTACAAATCAGATTTTCTAGCAGCTAATGAAGTCACCGTGTTAGCTTGGATGAAGGCTCAAGGGTTAATGACATGATCAACTTATGATGATATTAGTACATTTGATGTTGGAATCCCATAATATAGGCTTCAGCTCAACCATAAGTTTGCACGTAGGAGCTATATTATACCACAGAATTTGAATTAGGATACAATGTTCACCAGCAAAGAAATTATATCAAGCTAAAATTATCTCAGAAACTGATCCAGTAATTTGCGTTAATAGATTTTCTTATGCTGCACATGGATGCTATCCCATCTTTGCCTGTGTAAGTAGATTTCATTTTCAGGGATAGAAATTTATGCTCTAACCTCGTAAGTCATATTGTCAGGATCAACATGGTCTTGCCAAATAGCCTGCATTGGACACAGAAAATAACAGTACAGTTATTTCACACGGGTACAACCATACATTATATTTAAGGGGTGAGAGGATACCATACAGTGTATATTAACAGCACTAATATCTTATATCAACGAAGGTATTATGCAAGAGTCTCTTTAAGCACGATTTCTTATCGATACTACCTAATGCTACAACATGCAGAGACATTGCAGGTGAAAGCATTAAATGTTGAATTTTAAGGACTTCATTGGTCTGTATGAAACTATAAGCAAATGATACAAATTAGTAAAATGTAAAGGATTAAATATCAGAAGTTACCACACCTGATAATCTTGAACATTATGATGCCTGCGCAAACCTAGACAAAAGAACATAACAAAGCTAAGAAAAAGCTGTGTATAGGTGAAAAGAAGATATCACACTGTGCCAAAGGCATGACACAACTCAGGACATTAATCCCATGACTAACTGAGCTTAAATGTTAAACCTCAGAACAAAGTATTCATGAACAAATTTTTTATATAATTCATATATGAAAAGGCCATTATCTTGCATCTAATAATAGGGGCGAACAAATATTAATTGGACTATTTGTTGGGAACATGCTACAATATAGAACTCAGAACTTACATTCTACAGGGTCATCATGAGAAGACCTGTTTTCATTTACTTCCCGTTCAGCATTTACTCTAGAAGTCCGTTCATTAGTCGCTGTAGAAGAATTCTCCAAGGGCGACCTTCTATATTCTTCATTTCGTAGTCCATGATTGTGGACCTCATAGACATAAGCAGGGTCATAATATGAAGCGCTCCCTGGTGGGGATAAGCCAAACTTGTAGAAATTTGCATTCATCGAGGGGTATACACTATCCTGCAAATCCAAGAAAGAAATATTCATTTCTACAAGAACAAAACCACAACCCACTTGTTGCTCCATTATCTATACATTGAAAAATAAAATCAAGATAACAGAACCAGAAAACAAACCTCTATCTGATTCGCCAATAATTGCATCATATGGATCTAAATATTGTTGAAAGCATATATTATTCTAACTGGATAATTACAAAGTACACGAATAATAGATACCTGAACATGGGAAGCCCCATTGAAAATGAAATTCACATGGTCATACGTGAGACCTTCGAAATATTCAATAAAACTTCCAGCTGAATTATATGGGTAGCTAGCATTCATGTAATGACCATCCATGAGTGTATTCCAATTCATTTCAAACCACTAATCTGTCACACAAATAAGCACTAACATGAAACCACAATTTGGTTTAGCAAAAATAACAGATGAAATACAAACCAACCTGCTCTCCTAAGGTTTCAAACTTGGAAACTTCACTCTCAAAACCAAAACTTTTGCATCAATAAATTGTCCTCTAAACACTTTCTAACCATCTCACAACCCCTACAGAATAAGTCAGCAAATTAGCATAAATTTGATACCACAAGATAAATCAAGCAATGAAATAACAAATGCTTGCATATTCAAAACATCTTAAAGAAAAAAGATCCCAACTTGTTGAAAATTGCTTCAGATAAAGCCATGATTAACCGAGAGAAACATCAAAAGATGTGAGAAACAGAACAAAATAGCTTACTTCAGCCATAACTTGTCCTTTCTACCAAAAAACAGAAGCCAAGAACCCATTTCCATTAAGCATCTAAATCAGATGCTAGTGATCTCTAATTACCTCTATCAACTCAAAAGGAACAAACTTCTTCACATTTCTTGCCAAATCAAGAACCTTCTCACCTATCTTCACGACTACAGGGTTCTAATCTCTAAAACAACTGTTTTTTTTAAGTGATTTCTTGATCTCTAAAAAAGAAAGAACCTACATTGTAAAAATAAAACAAGAAAATCAAGAATTTATGTGATACCTGATTACTCAAGAATTGAAGAATCCAAGAAAATGTGCGAGAAGAATGTGAAACAAATGGATCAGGTCATGAAGACAAGAATATGTACCTCTCTCTCTCTCTCTCTCTATATATATATATATATTATCAGCAATAAAGAAAGAGATAGAGAATCTGATTCTTACTAGGAGTAAAAAAGAAAGGAAAGGAGAAAGAACCGACAGACATTGATAGGTGATGGCTTTTAGAAGAAGAGGAGGAGGCAGACTAGAGAGAAAGATACTCACTTTCCTTTGTCTTCTCTGTTTTTCTCTGTTCTTAGAGGAAGTGCGAGTGAATGTGGGCTGTGCGAGCGTCGTGGCTGACTTATTGGAGCGGTGCGCTTTTCTTACCGAATTACTGTTTAGCCATTGGACACGAAGCAATGGTAGTATAGTACACTAGCAACTAGAAAACAGATGGAATGACAGAAAAGAAAATACGTAGAACCCTTTTACTGTTGAAGATGAAACTCTATTGTGTTATGTTTTTTAAGTTAAATTTTCAACCCAGAAAAAGTTAACTAATAAAATTTTTAAATAAATTAAGAAAAATAAAATCAATATTTGATTTTCAAAATAGAATACGAAAAGAAATAAAATCACCATGAAATAAACTAAATAGAGATAATAATAATTAAAAAAATATTTTTTTTCTAAAAAATTATTTTGCATTAGTCTATTTGGATAAGGAAGAGTTCACCCTCAAGTTTTAGTTTATTGCATTGACATTGTTATTAACTTATACGTGTCTCTTTCCTCAAAAAACATTTTTATATTTTTTATCTGATTATATTCAAAAAAATTTCTATCATAGTTGTTCTGTATTATATAATAATGCAAAAATAATTTGAAATTACAATACATAACAATAAATAACTTAGAATTATTAAACTTTGATATCAAATAATGCATAAACATAAACATTAGGACAATAACAAAAGTACAAAAAGGGCCAAAATAGAATGGAACACAATAATTATAATTTATAGTAATCATAATTTATAGTTTTATTGTTTGAGATAAATCTCTATAATATATTGTTTTATTAAAAGGTTTATAACTTTTTAAAAAAGCTTAAAAACAATTCAAACAAACTAAAAATTTTGAAAATAAAAGAAAAAAATAGGAGAATTATGATGTTAAATGAAATAAAATAGCTATAAAAACATATTTTTTAAAACTAAATTAAAAATAATAGGAATTTTCCCTCTAAAAATCCTCCTGCATCACCATTACCATTTGCTAACCTTCCTCGTTACCATCGCTTCTTTTTTTTTTTTTTATCAATTCCATTAATTAGATATATGGGCCATTTGTCTAATCGTTAGATTATATACTATTATTTGACTTAATTTAAATCAATTCACTAGATTTATAAATCAAGTTTAATGACTATACTTTTTACAATTTTCCACATTTTTAAAGATACGAGACAAGTTGAAATTAAAGGGTTAGATCATATACAATTGTTTAACTTAATTTAAAGAGAGATTAGTTTTATTGTATCAAGATTTTCATTTATGTCGATCGAATCATGCAGTTTCAATTAATATATTCATGGAAATTACTATTTTACAACCATTTCTTTGGATTCACGTGTGTATGAGCCAGCACCTAAAACATACTAAGCTAGTATATGTTACCTTGCAATGTTATCAAGATCAACTAATTAAAACCAATTCATCATCATATATTGACTGAGTTCAAGGGAGATTTCATCTTATTCTATGTAGTTGAAACATCAAATTACTATAACATATATTAACATCACGTACAATCATTTAAAGCATGGTGCGCCGGCTTAAATTATTCTTCTTATATGGCCATGTCCCTTTTTTACTCTCTTTGCAAATCACTCGATTTGTCTAGGAGAAAAGAAGGCTCTCCTCTCTGTCCACCGCCATCAATGGTAAATATTTAATATTGAAAGGGTGTAATTTAATCAATTAAATTTTAAATTTATTTTAAAAAAAATTATCTATTTAAATTTTATAAATCTCAGAATTATTAGAAATTTATATAATTATTAATTTTAAAATTTATGAAATTAGTTAAAATATTCATAAGCTGTACAAATACTTATATTAATTTAAAAAAATATTTCAATTCTAAAATAGAATATATTATTATAAGTAAAAAATTTACCACTTGCCAGGTATTGCCCGCAGTTGTTAAGGAGGCTAACAAACATCGAGCCAATGGACCCAATATTTGTTTGAACATGATTTGGGGTGGCGCTGAGTGGTTAGCTTGTGTTATAGAAACTGGACCTCATGTGATATGTGGTTAAAGGAAGATCACCAGACCATCTGATTCTCTCAGGAGGAAGTTGGTGTCAGTTAAGGTTGGTTGGTTGGTTGGTTGGTTTAGGAATCAGTCTCCAAAACACCACATTCATTAAAGGTATAAAATACTTGCCTTAGCTGGAATGATACCCGTCGTCCGCTAAGCAAAATTATGAAATGGGGCCAGTTGTGCTTAAAGCTTCCTCAAGGTAGGGCACAGTTGAGGTTTTGATGACATGGAAAGGACCAAATTCATGAAGTAAAGTTTGGAATTTCCTCGACGGGGGGCCTACAATGTGTTCTGCCATGGACCCCATGGAAGTAGAACTCTCATGTGCTTGAGAGAATCCGTGCTTATTGAGTACGGTTGGTAAGAAATTATCCAAAAAACTGTAGAGAAGTGCTTGTAACAAGTATGGATAGAGCGGTTAGGTCCGCAACAATACGGGGCAAACTTGAACGGGATTTTTACTTACACCTTCCACCCTTAATTTCTCTAATTTGTTCATCCACCTTAAAGTCTGATTTTTCTATTAACAGATGCAGGTAGGTGGAGAATTTTTTAGGAGTAAATGAGAATGGTTGCCCTAAACCAGCTTGATAGGTGAATGGTTCGAACAAAGGCCATTAAATGGATCCTTTTTAGGTTAAAAGTCTCGACAAATTTGTAAAGAGTTTTTATTTGGGTTGAAAGGATAGGTGCCAAGGCTACATTCCCAGCTTGGCCTGTCCCGTAGTTTGATCCTTCTAATGTGTAGCATAAATGTCAACTAGATCAGCAGTTAAACCAGGAAAAGTGCGTTGATGACATTAAGTTTGTGTGGTTTAAAGGAAAATAGGTAAGAGACATAATCACTGGAGCAAAAAGGCAATTAAGATGGTGCAGAGAAGTAAAAAGGAAAAGGTGAAAATTGCACTTTGTGTTCATCACCTTGATTCTTGATAGTAAAACTTGGTACTCTCTGCTATTATAGAACTCGGGAATCGACCTAGAAATAACCTCAAACGAATTGGTTTTCTTAAAAAATAAAAAACTGACTTGGCTCAAACTAAATTCTAGATGAAGGAATCACCGAGTAACATGTCTGGTTGGGTTGGCTAATATAGCTATCGCTACAAGGCAGTACAGAAACAGATGGTTGTGCATGCCAGTAGTTCAAGTTTACGATGATTGGAGGCTACACCAATGGCCATTGCCATGGCCCATATGGTCAAGCAATCAGTGTGGCCTGACCAAAGAGCCTAAAAGGCTGTCAGGCATGTGGGAGAAACAGAGAGGTGACAAAGAAACAGAACATGAATGTGAATGAACAAAACCTAGCGTGCAAGCAAGGACGAATCATTGTGTATATATATATATATATATATATATATTCCCTAATTCCTTTTTGTCTCCACACTTGTCAGAAGTTAAATTCTGTTTTAGGCTATCCCTGCTGTTGATCTCAAGACCCAGCATTGGATCCCTACTTGCAAAGATGTGGGGCTGCGTCCCCTCCCCTCCTCTCTCTTTTTTCCGCCTTGTTTATCATGTTTTGCACCCTACCCATAGCTCTTTCAAGGAATTTCCTTTTAGCACTCCCGGGTGGGTTCAGCACAGCCGTGTTGGTCCCAGAGCAAGATCATCATTAAGCCATCCATGACTGTTGTTGTCTCAGTCCCGCATGCAATAATGCATCTGATATAGAGAAATGCCAACTGGGTTTGAACTTGAAATCCTAAGAGTCATCCAAAACATTTGAAACTCCAAATAGTAATTTAATCCATACTCAACGAATACAATACAAACCGACCTGACTAAATGAGGTTGTTGTTTTTTTGGATATTTATTTTATCCTTGAATGACTAATAGATGTATTGTCAAATCTAATTTGAAATAAATCCAAATTGTATAACAGATAAATATATAAAATTGCTTGAATATGGTATGAATATCTAAATTATTTACTTAATAAATAGGATATAATAAAAATATGATTTGTGGATACTCATTCTCATTAGTATTCAAACATAGAAAACTCTAGTTGTCTGGATAATTGTATTAAACATTCATATACATGTTCAAATTGAGGATGTGATTTGTCTCTAACAATGTAAGATGTGATGACCCTTGGCAATACTCATCTCTTAAAGTTTCTTTTGAGAATAATTTAGGTCTTGTGGACTTGACTCTTTACCCTACTATGGACTAAGTTCATCTTCTTTCCGGGCTCTTGTTTCTGGTCCTTCTAGGCTCCCTCAGACAGACCACTCCGTGCCTCCTCCCACATACCAGCTTCCCTGTACATATTCGCAAGCAAAACATGTATAGCACTGTCACGGGGATCCAACTCAAGAAGCTTTGAAGCTGCTCTTTCCCCTATCTGAAGATCTCCTTGAATTCCACAAGCAAAGAACACGTGCCCCACACCATAGCATCTGCCTCCATTGGCATTGTTTTAATAATCTCTTTAGCCTCCTCCAACAAACTGGCCCTACAAAGAAGGTTCGCCATGCAAGAAAAGTGTTTATGCTGTGGAGACTGGTTGAATCTGGATTTCACTTGGTCAAAAAACTTGCGACCCTCCGTGACAACAAGCTGATAGGACCCCAAGAAAGGTGGCATCAATCCAATATCAATCATCCTAGAGAAGTTAAATATGGAAGAGCTAAACCTCCAATAACAGCTGTCCAAGTCGAAGAGTTTCTTCCTGGCATCTCATTAAAAGCCTGATGAGCCTCTGTCATGTTCCCACATTTTGCAGATGTCACTTAATGCAGTACCTAGGGCAACATCTAAATAGAGACTGTCTTTCGAAATAATTGTGAATCCATATTCCAGTGTCGAGGGCTCCATGTTGTGAGCAAGCAGATAGGCAATGAAGCATGCTCGATTCATATTTCAATCTCTAAATTACCAAACGGTACTCTTAACATTTGTTCTTGTATATGAAACTAATCAATCTGCGTGATTCGATCACAATCAAATATTGCTCCCTAGTTATTACTTCCTACTGGTCCTCGTTTGGTTTGGTTTTGAGGTTGCATTTTCTGTATAACCTCGGTGTTACCTTGTTTTCAAATAAATTTGGAGAGTGTGTTTGGAAATACGGTTTAAATTATATTTTTTTAAATTAAAATTTTTTTTATTTGTAGATAGTTTTGATATACTTATTAAGAATTAATTTTTTAAAAATTAAAAAAATATTATTTTAATATATTTTTAAATAAAAAATATTTTAGACCATAAACCGTTGTTGTATTTCTAAACACACCCTAACATTAATGCATTTAAAAGGGCATCGTTAGTTGACCTAGTAGCTCAAGATCCACTATAAACAAGTTTGATTTTGCATTAGTTAATGCATTTAAAACTTGGTTAATTATCTTTAAAAAAAACAACATTATTTCATTTTTTTTATCTAAAATATCATCATTATTTTAGATAAAATATTTATTTTTAAATTAATAGAGTAGGTTAACCCACCAACCCATAAATTAAACCATACCATTCCATATATGATTAAAGCTTCGGCAAAATTAAGTTTTATACCCATGTTCTAACCAGTTTAGGTAATGTTTGGCCAAGGCTTTAATCATATATTTTGGATGCGTTTTAAAAAATATAATTTTTTTGTTTTAAATTATTTTTTTATAATTTTAGATCATTTTAATATACTGATATCAAAAATAATTTTTAAAACATAAAAAATATTATTTTAATATATTTTAAAATAAAAAATATTTTAAAAAACAACCATTATTATCGTATTAAATACAAAAATCCAAATAACATTCCTTCTTTTTCAGGAAATTTTTGCGAAGACGGGCCTAGTAGGAAAGTGTGGAGACACTGTATTTCCCTGGAACTACTTTTGTTTTGGAGTCCCTTGAGAATATAGGAGCCATAGATAGGCTTTTGGTGTTTGGGCTTGGGGCCACTGTTGTAAGGCTCAAGTTGCAACTATATATGTTCACGCTCTCTTTTCTTTGTCGTCGAAGTTTCTAAGAGAATGTCCATGGTTTTTGAGAATGTCGCAGCTTCAATCAAACTTGTAATGAAAACCGACTTGAAAAGGGACGAATTCATCCTATGTTCATGATTTTGGATTTGCTTGTAAATCATTACAAGTTAATTGAACCATGTGACTGTCAAATACGTTGGAGCTGATGCTTGAACTAAACTGAAGTCGTGCATGAACTAAACTGAAGTCGTGAGGAGTTACGCCATCTAACATTCTTCTATAGCTGGGCAATGGAGATGCAAGATACCAATTGTTGAGAGCATGGTGAAAGGTATACCTCTTTTCCCTCAAAGGAAAAATTCATCTGTTTGTCTTCATTTTGAGACCCCATTGCTTCCTCAGGTGTGTTTCAGAGTTGAAAAATACCATACAAACATAGAAGCCTGAATGAGGTCCATCGCATTATTCGATCGCGAAAAGGTATAACTTATGCAATGGACCGTAAAGAACCCAGAATGATAAAACGAGAAGGATAATTTGTAGTTTTGATGTGTTCAAAATCAATGTAGTGCAATCGCAACAAGTCCTTAAAGACAGGACTACAGCAATGGAAATCCTGAAACTGAAAAAAGTTAATCCAAATGAGTCTAAAGAATTATCCAGAGTAAATTCTGGAATGGAACTCCAAGAATTTCGTCACCATCTATGATGATTGTATGGGTTGAAGAAGATTGAGACTTAATTAGGCCCCCCGGAACCGTACTTCTTTCCCAAGACAATCACCTGAAGCTTGTCATATCCGGCAAGCACACCAGCACCAGCAACAGCACGGAGGATGTTTGCACCAGCACCTTTGAACAGGGATTTAGCACCCTCGTTCTTAAGGATCTGGGAGAATGCATCGAGGGAGCTCTTGTACTTGACAGCTTCACCAGATGTCATCATCATTCTTCTGCAGACAGTGTCAATTGGATAGGATGCAAGACTAGCACCATTGGTGATGACCCAGCCAAGAGCAAAGCTAGCAAAGAAACTATCCTGTAATCATAGGATGAGCGAAACAACATGAGAATTTTCACCTCAACAATTGAAATTGTAACTGTTAATTAATTTATGTTAGAATCTACGAACCTGCAGCTTTCCAGTCAGGACGACCGGCTTCAAAGAATCATACAATCCAAGATACGGACCACGGTACACGATAATACCAACACATGAAATGTTAAATCCACGATAAATCCCAGCAACGCCATCTGATTTTAGTGTCTTCCTGCAGACATCAACCAAACCATTGAATTGCCTTTCCCCTACCTTCTTTCCAGCCTTGGCATCATTTGCAAGACGTGATCAGGCATAATCCAAAGAATAAACAAAGAGTAGTGACGAGGCACCAGCAGCACCACCAGATGCCAGGTTTCCAGCGAAACACTTCCAATAGCCATCAGGGTCCTTCTTGAAGTTGAAAAGCCTCTTAAAGTAATCTTTGAATGCAAAATTCAGGGCCTGGAGGAGAGTTCATAGAATAACTAGATAAGCACAAAAATAAAACCCAAACAGGACAGTAAAGTATTCAGGATGAAAGAAACCTGAGTAGGGAAGTAACGGATGACATTAGCAGTGTTCCCTCTCCACAAAGACATCGTCCCCTCATCTTTTATTGTTCAGCTGAAACATTCTCCAATTCCCTGGTATGGTTCAGAGAGTCGACCAGCCTTGATCATCTCATCCTGGTTTTGGATCAAGAGCTTCACACGCTCAATGGGAGCTGCAGCAGTTTTTGACACGGCAGCAGAAACACCGCCCATAAGAAAATCAACAGCAAAGCCAGCCAAGCCTTTCTCAGACGGGGCTTGGACAAATACCGGTGCAGTAGATGATGCAACCAATGAGATGTCAAGGCTAGACTGGCATGGCCTTGTCATGGCATACTGGAATCCCGCATTGGAATAGTTTCCATTTGCAAACTGCCTTCGGTGTAAAGCAGGTCTCCGAAAACCTTGGGGAAAGCTAGAACTGAGATGGACCTGGCTGGCCATCTTTTGCATGACAGACGGTTGCTGGCCCCTATCAGCCATTTCCTCACGCAAATAATTAACACCTGTTCCAAATTGAATTAGTAACGCGACTAATTAACCACATTTGTTCTTCGAAACAGTTTCAAAGTAAAAGTGCCCACAATAGCTTCGAATGCATGTATCACTCTAACGCAGGATTCAAGACATGCCACTTGCACAGCAGTCAAATCATGTTTTAAGATCAAAATTAAATAAAAAACAACATCAACAATAGTATCATATTCTAATCAATCAAACTGTCCATTCCAAATCAAGTGACACAAACATTCTTCACTTATTCCAAAATCCCGAAAATACCAAATCTTTCTGATCCACACTAATAACAAACATATTTAAAAGAGTAATGTTATTTTTTTAAAATTAAAATAAGAGAGTGTTCAGATGATTTAAAAATATGATAGTGTTTATTTTTTAAAATATTTTTTATTTTAAAATATATTAAAATTATTTTTTATTTTTTAAAAATTATTTTTGATATTAGTATATTAAAATGATTTTAAAATATCAAAAAAATATTAATTTAAAAAAATTAAATATTTTTGAAAGTATTTTCCATAAAAAAATTAAACTAATAATCTCAAGCATTGATGGGGTGGACCTCAACTGCCACCAAGACCTTAGGATTATTCAGGAAATCATGCGGGACAAATATTTCGGAACAAATAGCAATATTCTGATCAAAATGAAACAAAACAATAATCACAGGCCAAAACAACAACAACCCATTTCATATATCATAACAAAAACTCAACTAACCATACATTTCAAAGGAAAAAACAAAACTTTAAGATCCAATGAAGAAAAGAAAGATATTGATATCAAAAGTAACCTGTTAGTTTAAAATCCTTGAAGAAAAAAAACCTAAGTAACAGATCTAAAAAAGAAGCCAAGAACCCACCGAAAGAGGGAGGGAGAGAGATCTAAGAAAGAAGTGAAGTGGGTTTATATAAACATGATGGTGTCAATGCAAGACATGCAAGACACAGACAAGTCCGAAATACAAGGAACTAGACTGGAAAAAACATGACAGTTACATATGAACTGATTCATGTGGCGTGTGAGATGAAAGGAAAGGAAGTAACTTTAGAGGAAGAAAGAGAGAAAGTGAATGTCTTCTTGTTGGTGTGAAGAGAGAAAGGAGTCTTCTTCAGGGTCTTATGGAACGGCAAAATGGAAGACGAGATGCAGTATGAAAAATTATATATGGATGGAAGGAGAGAAGAAATGATGAACGAGAGGGTGCATGCAATCATAGTAATCACACCCGCTCGGGTCTCGCTCAGGATCTTGCCGGGTCAGCAATGTATTAATCTTTGTCTCAAAACATTTCTTTGAAAACAAATAAATATAAAAATAATTACTTCAATATTAAGAAATTGTTCTTTGTGATAGCTAAGGAAAAAATGAATAAACAAATGAAAAACATGATTATTTTTTTAAAGCATATGAATACAAATATGACAATAATTTATATAAATTATGAATGATAATCGGTTGTTTTTATGTTTGAATTATCAGGGGCAGAGATAAGGGGCTGGCAGAAGCCTCAACTCCTGTAAGAAAAAAAAAAAAAGAGGCAGCCTTCCCCTTAAATAATTTATAGTTTGAGCTCTAAGACTAGTTAAATTTAAATTTTAGCCTCCTAAATAAATTTCCTCACCCTTCTGGATCATGGATGTTTACTATGCTTTTATGGATGTTTAATATGCTTTTATGGATGTTTAATATGCTTTAACTAGTGGTTGAAAAAAAAAAAAAGAGTACTGACTTGTTCGAAGGCCAAGGGTATTTGAATATTTAGTGGGCAAACGGAGATGCATCTTGGAAGGTCTCATGTTGATAAATGAAGAAAATGATATTGACATTTATTGATTTGAACAAGGTAGAGTTTAAA
The DNA here is from genome assembly GCA_015708895.1 of Populus ilicifolia. Lineage (NCBI taxonomy): Eukaryota > Viridiplantae > Streptophyta > Magnoliopsida > Malpighiales > Salicaceae > Populus > Populus ilicifolia. Next base: position 598,938 of record SRLM01000026.1, read on the forward strand.
TATAGTATAAATTTCTAATCAAAGAAGATTGATAACTAACATGTCTTGATTCCTTCGTATCCTAACATGAGAAACATCACCAACCTTGTATATATAAACACGGTTCAGAATAAGGGTAACAGTTATTTCTTTTATCACCCCTCATTTTCGGAAGAAAAAAAATGTCGCAATGAGTTTTGCATAGACTGCGTGTTCCGACTGCAATCAACCATTCAACAAGGATGAATATTAGGGAGAGCTTTCTGAGAAGTCTTTGGGGGCCATGAAAACAATATGACGAGTGCTATTAATATAGGAGGTACCATCTTCGCTTACAATCCGCTGAATTTAGTATGAGAGAGTGGCTTGCTTTGCGCCCCACTAAACCCAAGCGGAATATTTTTTTCCCAGAAAATTTGGACCTGTTCAAGCTCCTTGCAGTCTGCATCCCTTGGCAACTTCCTTTTCCTGTACTTAAAAAAAAAAACATGTCAAAGGAACAATGAGCCCTTGAGCTATATAAAACAAGGGCGTAACCCTCTCATGATCCCTGGCCATTACTCTGGATTGAGATTCTCTCGTGATGATCATTATGTTCATTAAATCTAAACCGTTGAATTCAAATGGACGTGAACTTCCAAATGGAAATCTAAAGCATGACAAAACAGTAAAACAACAACATAATATAAAGACAAACATCAAGTTGTGGAATCACGACTTATTCTAGCGCCAGGGGGCAGTAACAATAACAAAGCACAGTAGGAGCAACATAATGAATGCGGCTATTAGCATGTCTGTTGATTGTTAGAACATTCAGCTCAAAAACATCGGAGGGGAAGCCTGGATACTAACTCACACAAACAATGATTTGAAATGGCCAGTGCGAAACCTGTGGAACATAGGACAAGAAAAGAAGAAAATGGATGTTCCATTGCCTGTAAACGAAAATGCTTGAAGCATATTTATGTGGTAGACACAAAAGAAATATTCAACAAAGTTTTAAAGCAAGAAAATATCACCTACGAGTATGAAATGGTGGATGGGGATGGCGCCGTTCACATTCGAGGAGCAGACTTGTAGCTTCTGTCGTGTAAAGGGAATGCACTGATGAGAAGACGAGCAATAAAGAGCTGTTGCACAAAGGCTTTGCACTTTATAGCAAAAGACAAGAAAGTCTCTAACACTCCTAATGTTAATTTAAAACAATATGTGTGGTACATGATGTTAGTTATTTCATTTACATGATGCTATGAATATTGTGAGATAGTCGTACAAGATACAAGGAGTGAACTGTCAATCCCTCTGTAAGGAAGCTAATGATGTCAGCCCAGATCAATTTGATCTCTTCCTTGCACTCTGTCAATACCAAGGGAAGTAGGGTCATATGCTGGTTCTGAACTCCTCAAACCCATTTCCAGTTGCTTCTGTCTCAGTTGAAATGCACTCTGCCTATTCTCCAGTCTCATCCTCTCATTCTCCAGCCTCAACCTCTCGAACTCCTTGTCTTTCTTGCTGCAGTATCTCAATCACTTGAACTGTTGTTTCTCAAGCTCAAAAGCTTGAGCCTTGATGTTGATCCTTTGCTCTAAGAGTTTCAACCTCTGCTTCTTAATCCACTCCTTTCTCTCCCATGGCAATACATTAGTGTCTTGAAAAATTGCTGTCATTTCAACACCAAAGCTATTTTGCCAACCTGATTGAGAAGAAAGGTGGGAATGCTCTTCATTCACAATCCTTTCACACAACTGGCCCATAATTTCCCAGGTCTCATCAGCATTATTATCAGCTTCATTATTCGATTCATCATTATCACTGTCATCATTTCCCTCAGCTTCATCCTCCCCTGACCCATTCATATCTTTTGAGCACCTCTCAAGAGGTAATGAACAACCTTGTAGATCAAAATCCTGGCAATTGGGTGTTCTTTGCCCGTTATGGCAGGCACAAATTTCCTTATAAAACAAATGTTTCGAGCTCAATATCTTTCTGACATCATCCTTCGCCTTCGCTGAAAGATGAGGCATTGAGTCCATAAGAGCGGGGTTCTCCACAACTCTACAACTGTTGTGGCGAAACATGACACCCCTTGCCAATCATTAGCTTTGACACTGTTCTCCACTTACCTTTCTTCTGCAAAAGCCCGGATTTTTTCTTAAGCCCCCCCATACCATCAAATGTATCGTCATCACCCACACAAGCAACCACTGAAATAAGAAGCCTAACAACATTATCTGTCCATTTCATTCGCTGCCAGGGAAACCCTTGTTTGCCCTTAGCGCCAGTAGAGTTCTCACCATTCCCATCTTCCATAAAACTCTGGTCATCATCTTCACTCCCATCGCCACTATGTGCACTGTTAAACGGACTACCAGCTCTTCCTTTACCAAAATTTACCAAATATCCTTTTGATGTTGAACCTTTCATTTCCATCAGCCCACTTGGTTGGTGATCATTATCAAAACAACCCATTACCTTCATCTGATGTTGGTGCGCTAGCCAGGGATGACCTAACTGAGATTGTTGGTGTTTATGAATCGGTGACTCGAGTTCTAACAAACCACCACTTGAATCAGACAAAAAATGACCCCTCGAACCCGAATTATCCATGTCAACACACTTACTCCTGAATTCCAAAATCCTGATGTTCTCTTCAACGTCTCAGCAAATTAAGTAACAAAAAATGAACCACAATCTCAAATTCCATACATTTTAATGCTTAAGAAATCATTCATTCCGCTAATAACCACTTGGATCATCTAAACCAAGTTTCCATTATCAAAAACTTAACAGCCAAAGAAAACAAAACCCCGAAATATCCCATTTTCTTCCATTTTCCTTCATTTTCTCACCAGCCAAAAAAAGAAGGTTCACCACCAACCTAATCCACATTAGATTAATCACCAATAATCCAAAATCACCCTACAGGCTTAATCTCCAATACTTATCAAAAACCCATAATTTCTAAATCTGCAAATATACAAAAAAAACAAAAAGAAAAAAAAAGAGAAACGTTTTAATCAAAATCAACTAAACAACCCAACAAGATCCAATCTTTTTTAGTCCAATAAATAAAGGTTGAAAATTTTCCTTAATAAATTGATAAAAAGTGGATCATTTTTTGATGAACTAAAACAAAAAACACAGCACAAATGAAACAAAAAAGTGGTTGTTCTTTTCGCAAGCTAACTTTTGCATGGGAGTGCATTTTATAAGTTTTTTTTGAAAAAAATTTAAATTTAAAATTAATATATTTTTAATATTTTAATATTCTGATTCTAGAATAATTTTTAAAAAATAAAAAATATTATTAATATATTTTTTTTAATAACACTTTAAAAATTTAGCACGATATTCGTAATCCACATGGAGCTTGTCACTGTGGAAAGGAGAGAGCTTTGAAAAGAAAGGTTTTGGGTAGAGAAAGAGGGTTTTAAGAAAAAAATATGATTAGATATGCCACGTGTTGAGATGTTTTCGGTGAAAAGGTTGTTCGCCACAGGCAAGGGATGATACTAATTTACTGGTAAATTGCAATTTGCCCCCTGAATTTAAATTCTTCTCAAATTAGCTCTAAAACGTTTTCTTGTCTCAATCACCCCTTTCGAAGCTTTTCAATCTTCTCATTTCAGTCTGTTTTCATTTGGAAAATTAATTGAAGAATGAGGCGAGGCATTATTAACTTGGTGTTCTTCAACAACTTAAGTAATGATTGAAGAGGACATAATCTAATCAAGCCTCCTTAACTCTAAACTTCTTTCATGCCTTTTCTGCAACCAACGCTTGAACCCTGTTGTGTTAGTGCCAGTTTGGCAACGCGGTGCACTGCATTACGCTAGCAAAAACATCAAAAATGATTCTTTTGTTGTGGTGCATTGCGTCGCCAAACGGTGCATTAGTCTAGAGCTACAAAGAGAAAAGACTTGTGTCAATCTTGAAACGCAAAAATAACATGCAAAAAGGCATTCACTTTGTTTTATATGAAGTAAATTACAGTGTATCAGCTGAAGAAAGAAGTAATTAACGACAGATGTCAGGAGTCCAGCTCTAAGCTAGCCTGTCACCATTTTTTATACATTTGAAGCTCCTAGGTGGCCTTGTAGCTAGTGCTTTTACAGTGCTCTATATGAATAGGCTCCACGTAAGACTGCTACAAAACAGAGGAACAAACCGCACTAAGAGATGAAGCAGCCATGCAAGCACCAGCAAGTCAAGGAGGTAACCGAATTCCAGTGAAAGGGTACAGAATGCCAGCAGCAATAGGCAAGCTAATCATGTTTTAGCCAAGTGCCCAGAAATAGTTAATCCTAATTCGGGAGATGGTCTTTGGGATAGATCAATAGCTGCAACTCTGCTTCTGATAAGAGCTATATCAGCTGCTTCTAGAACCACATCTGTCCCAGCACCAATTGCCATCCCAACATCAGATGCAACCAGGGCTGGCGAGTCATTTATTCCGTCTCCGACCATTGCAATGTTCATCCCTTCCATCTGCTTACAGTTTCGATCAGAAAATTCAAGTCAGAATTTAATTTCTTCATACAAAATTTGCATTTGGGTGACAGGATAATTGATGTGAAATTTGTGATTTTATGAGAACTCTACTTAGGTAAACATGTAATCGACAAAGCTCTTTCGAGTTCTCCTCAGATTAGTTTGTGCCTCATTCCCTTTTCCAGGCCAAACTATCATCTTACTACTAAATGGATACTGAAGATAGAATGACTCGGAGCTTCAAAATTCATGAGCATTAGATTGTCTACAGTGAGTGTTTGTTTCAAAATAAATTTACCTGTAACTCTTTGATCTTGGCAGCTTTTCCGAGGGGATCTATTTCGGTATACACATCCTCAATTCCAACCTCCTTTTCAATGGCTGTGGCTGCAGCCCAGTTGTCACCTTTGGTCATGATGCTTGAGATGCCCAGTGAGCGGAGAAAAGAGACAGCAAGCTGAGCTTCTGGTCTCATCACACCAGCCGCAGAGAAAGCTCCAGCATACTTCCCATCAATGGCGACTAGTATAGATGTTCTAGCCAATGCTAATTTTCAGAGATATAGCTCTCAACTTCATAACCAACAGATACATTGAAAGCATTCATGAGCCTCTTGTTCCCAACCAAAACCCTTCTGTCGCCAACTTTTCCACTTACCCCAGTTCCAAGATGCACCTCAAAGTCCCTGACCTCTGTGACCTGTTCTCTTGATGAACCATGCTTCTGCCACAGCCACTTGGCATGCTCCACCACAGCCTTTTCTAATGGATGTTCACTATTTTCCTGAGTAATCAAGGGATAGAAGTCAACTTCCACTTTCATCATGTTACAAAATAATTCGAGATGTGTGAGTCAATTTTACTTGTAAAATTTTCGTAACTTTTGCAAAGTCCCTGTGTACTGGCATCAAAAACTCTTTCATATTGCATCAAAATCCTTAACTTCTTCTATAAAAAATGACATGGAGAACATAGGCACTCACCTGTACAGAAATGACTGCATCACAGAAGTCCTCTAATGAAACAGTTGAAAACAGCACGTCACTAACTACAGCAGGTTTCCCAATTGTCAGGGCCCCAGTCTTGTCTAACACAACAGCTGTCACCTGCAGAAAAAATTAAATTTTTGGTTGTCAAAAGAGACATTAAGATTTAATAATGGATTCTTTTCAACCGAGAAACTTCAGACATGAATTGATTCCTACCTTTTTTATTAGGTTTCATTTTTTGTTTTTCTTGTCTTGTTGGATAGAAACTGGCTACTGCTTTTCCCAGAAATGATGGCCATACCTTGTGTGCCTTTTCAAGTGCATTTCCTGTCGCCAATATTATTGCTGTAGGAGTTGCTAGGCCTAAAGCACATGGGCAAGCAACCACCAGCACTGAAATACCAAACTGCAATGCAAATTCAAATTCATCCATGGCTTCCGGTATCCTATATTTCAGAAAAAATTCCGAAATTTCAAGGACAAACCGTCCCAACCATGTTATAAATGCAGCAACAACAACCTGATTGTGGATGGAAGGAAAACAATGGTATCCTGTAAGTAACCATTAATTGCTGGAAATCAAAGACAAGTGTAGAGTAAATATTCAATGGACACAAGTACACTCGCTATAAGAACGAGAAATTTTGAGATCTGGTCAGCAAGTTTCTGAGCAGGTGCTCTGGCAAGCTGAGTTGTTTCTACAATTCGAACAATTTGGGAAAGTGTAGTGTCTGATCCAACATGAGTTGCCTTGGCTAGTAAACATCCTTTCTCATTCAAAGTCCCACCGATAACCTGTTGAAGACATTAGAAAGAGAGGTGAAATTTTAATGTTCTTAGTTTGTGACAATTTTATTTCTGAAAGTGGCAGTGCAAATGAGTAGAGAATAATATAAATCATATCTTTGGATGACCTAACCACTTAAGCTATTAGATTGAGATAGTTCTTCTACAATATCTCACTTGAAATGCTCCCACATAAAATCTGTCAAAGTAATCAAAAGAAGAAAACATAACCCTATCAGTTCCAAGAATAGTAAATTTAGGAAAGGAAAAACAGAGCTAATGTATTTACCTTTGGCCAAAAACAAGCTGCACTGGTGTGCAAAGGATCTATCTCAGAAGCATACCAATGGTGAGCATCCTGTAGATCTTGTAGTCTAACCAGTTCTTACAAGGAGGAAGCATGAGAAGCACCGTCGAGAGTATACATAGTGGAAGTGTAAACAGGCAGCTAAGGCAGAACTGATTTCTGAAAGTTCGAATTTCTTGCTGCCACCCCACGTCTCTTCCACTTGGAGTGACATGCAAGCTGGCAGTGTACACTTTAGTACCTTTTCCAGCATTCTGGATGCTGTGTGTGAGAGATCTTGGGCCAGTGATGTCTGGTTCATATGTTACCGTAATTCTGTTTTCTGTCAAGTCCATTTCAACATGATTTACACCTTCAAGGGACTCTAGGGTAAATTGGATGATGGTCACATCTTCCACAGAGCTCACTCCTTCAAGTTTTAGACAACTTTTGTTAACATCAACTGCAGTGCCTGAAAGTTCAGCTTCAAAGCCAGCATCTTCCACTGCTTCGATGATGCGATCAATATCAGTAAGGTTAGGATCATAGTGGACCCTAGCTTCTTTAAGATCTAGACCAGCGACTCCTTTCTTCACACCATCAACCATTTTAAGGGCACATTCAATGGAATTAGAGCAGCTAGTGCAAGTCATTCCTTTGATTCTAAGCCTGCATACTGCAATATCTTGCTCTGGAAATTCACTAACTGAAAAACCTTCCGCCTCAACGATTCCTTAATTTTTATTGCCTAAAATAAGACCATATTGTTAATGGTGAAAAATAGCAAACTCAAGCAGATTTAGTAGTAAAATCAGTCTCGCATACTTATGCACGATATATACTACATAGAGCTGACTTACACTGGTGAATTCAGGTACATATTTGACGGCAGCCTGGCCTTGATACGATGACACTGAAACACTCTCGATTCCATTGACCTTTAAGAGTGCAGATTCTGTGGATGTTTGACAAGATGCATAGTTAATACCCCCAATTTTGAATGTGATTGTCTGAGTTTTCTCCTCAGGAATATCTATTAAAAAACTCCCTGAAGGCTGAAGCAAAGGTGCTTGAAGATCATCCCTCCCATCAACGTCCATTTTCCTAGATCAAACAGCTTGAGAGTTTAAATCTCACAGTCCTAAACAAAAATTGAGCAGCAACACAGAATGTTAAACACCTTATACTGCTATAGCACATATGCTATGTTAAACGCCAAGCTATTTGTGGTTTCATGGTGTTTCTAGAAAGGGAAGTCAATGAATTCCCAATTTATTGAGCTCTATTGAAAATTTAAGGTTTCGCAAACTCTAATGTTAAACACCTTCAAGAACTTGTTTATGACAAGGTGACCTCTATTTTACAGGCCTCTATCTTACAAGCCTCTAAAATGACGAGTATCATTCTTCCTTTCAATGCAATCAAAAGATTGTTAACCAAAAATTAGCTAAAAGAAGAGTAGATTACAATGAGGAGAAAAGAAATGAACCAGGTTGGTCTACATTAACAGCTCAACAGTATCCGCAATTCCAAACTAGTTTGTGAAGAACAAGCGATTAAAAAGAAGGAAAAGGCTGAAAGCAAAACTTCAAAGTGTACCTTCAAGATTCTTATGAAAAATACTGATTTCAAGAAATTAGTAAAACAACAGAAACCAAGCGAAGCAAGCACAAAAACCCTCAACAACAACCAAGCTCATTGCAAGCCTAAACCAAAGACATGAAATATTCAAATTAAAAGAAAGACCTTGCCCACAAACCATGGGCAAACTAGTTTAATAACTTCAACACATGTTAGAGAACAAACCTTATAACCAATGGCAAAGAAGAAAGAAACTGAAAGAAATAAGCTAAAGAGGTTCACAATAATGTGATTACAGTGGAGAAGGGTAGTGAATTCTTGTCATCGTGAAAGTAACCCTTCTGTCTGAATTAATAATACATAGCAGACCGGACGACAGTCTTCACGAGGTTATTCAGGTTTTAAAAGAGGGTTTTAGCACAGAATAGGGAAATAGTCATTAGATTTTAACTAGGGAAACAGAAGCAGCCAGTTTCCTGTTGGAGTACGGAGCTACCCTCTAGTGTTTACCATAAATTTTTGCCAGCCAGCACTCTCAATGCAAAACATCTTACTGAGTTCCCCAACTTGGTAACCTCCACTATACGGGAACCTTTTGCCTTTTTCATTGCATAAAAAACCTTAACAATCACCAACTTTTTGCATAAAAAGCTAGGGTCTTCGTCGCAAGTTAGCTAAAGATTTGTCTCTGATAGAGATTTCCAAATATGGAAATCCTGGTCTAATGAGGTAAAATTGTCAGAAAATAAATCCTAACACGCTAACAAGGGGTTGGTGTTACAGTAAATGAGCACCTCCTAGAGCGTTGATTTATGAAATCAAGAGTTCGAATCTCAGTAGCTTGTACATCTCTGTTCATAATCATGGCCAACCTCGAAAAGATTCTAACTTCTGGCCTTGACATTGGTATCACCTATAGTAGCTTGTACGTGCATCTCTGTGCATAATCATGGCTATCCTCGAAAAGATTCTAAGTTTTGTCCCTGACATATATGCGTTGATGTCCTTCCGGATTAAAAAAAAAGGCGACAATGCATCTTAATAATTTTTCTTGGCTCCCTTCTACTGTAATTTCGGTGTTGATTCTCTTTTTTTCTCTGCTAAACTTGTCATCAAAGAAAATCTGTTTTGTCACGTAAGAGGGAGGGCAAAGTTACGTGGGGGCAGAAAAAGAAAGAAAAGCATGATACATGACACACCATGCTATGTTCCCAACGAATTTCCCACTTTCTATTTGATAATTTTTCCAATGAATACACTAAATTAGACTGTAGAATCGATATCTCCATCATCCATCCTGTTTATTGCAACTTGCAACTAGAAGACTGGAAATGGACATGGAGGAAGGACCACTCTAGCTCTTTCAATCTTTACATTGTCATCATTCATGCACCATCTTCGGATATCGATCGGACTTAGAATAACGTTTGGTTATTGTCTCGGAACAAATAAAGTATTCATCACACTAACTAAATACAAGCTAGACATGTCAAATTGCAAGTTCATATATTTTCCAACAGGAGACTCCATCTTCCCCTTGTTCATGTGGATGTTAACTTGTAGAAGAATCAGGAAAGCAATAAATTATAATGAAAACGCAAAATCATTGTGTATATACGAAGGGCATCTATGTGTTTATAATCACAGCAATAAGAGAAGAAACGTGAGCTGTATTGCCACCTCTGAAGCAGATTTAATTCCCAGAGAGTTGTGTACAGGGGAGAAACCGGGCTTTGTTTAGATTTTAGCAAACTTTCATGGTTATTTAATAACAAAAGAATGACAGTGAGACAAGACAAGCACCGCAGCCAACAATTCCCACAGCCAAACCTTTCGAGCCACTTTCTCAAGTTTCGAGCACTGTTATTAAAGTTGGTGAAACTCTAATTCAATTTAAAAAAATGTAAAAGAATATTATTTTAATTAATTTAAATTAACTTAAGTTAAACGATTCAATTCATAATTACCTTAAACATGTGGGGTTTTTATAACTTTGGTTCAAAGTATCCAGCCCTAATTAAATTGCCAAAATAGATTAACATGCTGAAAAGATTTTAATATACATATACACATTAGTTATTTAACTCGCGTCTTGCCACAAATCATACACTCCAAAATATCTTACCATGCTGGAAAAAATTATATATATATATATATGCATGCATTAGTTACTTAACTCACGCTTTGCTGCAAGATCCGTACTTTTATTTTTAATTTGTTTAATATGCAGGTCTTTTCAACTTGTTTTTTATATAAATTTTTTTAATTTAAATTAAAAAATTCATACAAGCGCTTAATTAAATAAATCAATAATTGTATATATAAATAAATAAAATAAAAATTGTTAAAAATAACTAAAAGTAAAACTAACTAAAAAAATTTAAGCAATAGATATAAATTAAGATATTTGACATTGCAACATGAGATATTTATCAAAATATATTCATTGAATTTATTTATTAAAATTATTTTTTTATTAAATTAATGACAATAAAAATAAACACACACATAAAAATGATAAAAAATAAAAAGAATAAAAACATCATGCAAGGTTGTATATATTAGAAATATTATTTAAAGATAAATATCTAGTATTTTTTAAAAATAAATTCAATATACATAAAACAAAAAAAATTCATAGATGAATCAAAATAATATATTCAAAAATTAAATACATGCAAAACAATTATAAAAAACCTTTATTCAAAAAAAAGTTTGCAAATCTAATGAATTAAGTTATAAGACTTGAAACAAATCAATAAGAAAACAATGAAGATAACCACTAGATATTTTTTTAAAAGAAAATAATACCAAGCAATAAAATTAGAAAAGAAAATGAACTAAAAAAATATATTGAACCACATCAATTTTTTAAACATGTGGTTCAAATTATTAGATTAAGAGTACAATAAATAGGTAACCCACGATGTTCAATTCCTAACAAATCAAACGTTGAAAGATGAAACTAAAAATATCATCAATTACATAAAATGATATAAAAAAATTATAATCAAAAGAATGATAGTGAGAAACCAAAATAAAACATAAATAGAGGGCAGTAAAAATAAATAAATTGATGAGTTGAATTGAAAAAAAAATACTTTAATAAATAGAAAAAAACAATATAAAAAAATAAGGATCAAATTAAAAAAAAATAACATACCATAAAATTTGATTAAAGTATGACTTTGAAAACTAATAAAACTTTAACAAAAAAAGACCAAGAAATAAAATAATAAAAAATAAATTTTATAAAAATAATACATGACAAATTATCACTAAATAATAAAATTAAAAATAAATAAAACTTTTTCATACTAGCTAAGAAAAAAAATTAAAAGAGTAAGGTTATGAATTAAAACACCAAGAGAGGGCCAATGTATACATGATAAATTATAATTGAAGAATTAAATTAAAAAAATAAAAATTCTATAAAAAACTAAAAAATATAAATTAAAATATCAAAAACAAAAAAAAATCAAAATATACGTTTTGGAATATAAAAAAAAAATCTCCAATAAGAAATTATTTATCAAATGCTGTCACGCTCTGTACTGGAAAAAAAGAGAGAAAAACAAGATAAAACTTTCAAAAATATAACAGAATAACAAATTTGATCAATGAAAGACACATCACACCCACTGCCATCCACCAGATACAGAGGATTAAGTTCTACGCTTTTACACCTTTTTAATTAAAAAAAAATACTCTGAATAATCACTTTATTTTTATTTCAATTATTTTTCTATTTTGTAAAAAAAAAACTTGGCCATCTCTTTAATTTTTGTACGCGGGGGTAAATCAGTAATTTGACTGTTTTTTAAAAAGGTTGAAAAGATAACAAAATAAAATAATACGGGACAAATTGCGCGACAATCCTTTAATGCAGTTGTAAAAGACTAAATCACCCTTAGGGGCGCCCCGATTTTTAGAAGAACAAACTCGTAATTTACCGGTCGTTTGTATTTTTAGCCTTCGCCCTTTATTGTTTCTGTTAATGTATATTCATTTTGACGAAAATAAAGCATCAGGTGCTTCCTGCTGCTGTAAGTGACGGACACCCCACTCTAGGGTTCGTCTTCATCTCTTCTTCAGAAGAAAAAAAATCCCCAAATTAATGTTCTCCAATTAGGGTTGTCTCTTCGTTTTTCTTCACCAATTCACATCCTTAACGCAAAATCTCTCTCCACAATGGTAAAAAACGACGACGTTTCCTTCACTTCTTCTGCTCTCAAAATCGCACCTTTCCTTCACCACCAAACCAAACCCTCTCTCCCTTTCTTCTCTCAACTTCTACAAACCAAACTCACCTTCCTCGACTCGCTCCTAACCCGCACCAGGTTCTCCAACTCACCTCTCCTCTGCTCCGCCTCGTTCTCCCTGCCTCGGCCCTCCTCCCCCGGGTCGGACCCTAAATCCCTGCCGATCCTCTGCTCCGCGTCCTTGTCACTGAGTCAGTCTCAACTCCGTGATTCGACTCAGAGTGACTCAGTGGTGGCCCAGCAGAAGAGTGGCGGGGCGGGTGGGGTTCATGGGCCGAGTCGGTATGATGAGGAGAGGGTGCTGATAAGTGAAGTGTTGGTGAGGAATAAAGACGGGGAGGAACTGGAGAGGAAGGATTTGGAAGCTGAGGCTCTAGCTGCGTTAAAAGCTTGCCGTGCTAACTCAGCTCTTACTGTTCGTGAAGTTCAGGAGGATGTGCATAGGGTTATTAGTAGTGGGTACTTTTGCTCCTGTATGCCTGTTGCTGTTGACACACGTGATGGCATTCGACTGGTTTTTCAGGTAGGTGGGACCCTCCAAATTACGGATTTTCATTCGCAGTTATAATTGGGATGTTGGGCTTATAGAAAGTTAATGTCTTTGAGCATTGTGGCTTGCATTCGTGCATTGTGTGAGGTTGTTTGTAAACAAGAGCAGATGGCAATGCAATGGTATGGGTTGGATTAATGGCTAATGTTGCTTTCTTGTGGCATAAGGTAGAGCCAAACCAGGAGTTTCATGGGCTAGTATGCGAAGGGGCTAGTGTTCTTCCGACAAAGTTTTTACAGGATGCTTTTCGTGGCGGATATGGTAGGTTGTATTTCGTATTACATTTACGGAGGTTAATGATACATGTTGTATGTCGAGCTGGAGAAATTATTACATAGACCACATCATCCCTTGTCAGTGAACACAAGATACTTATATAAAATATGGTAGTTCCCACCGAATAATGTATGCATTTCACATGAGTTTGTCTACATGTTTTGTGTTTATTAGCTTAATCTATGAGTGATGCGGTAGACCAAGTCTAATGCCCATTTTTTTTATCTCTTCCTTGCCCTTCTCATACTCATTATTTTGTAAATTGTTTTGCCCTTCCAGTTTTCTGTGTTTTTTCCTCTAATGTATAATGTTTCCAACTAAGGGAATGCTACAAAATAGACAAGTCCTTTTTTAGTTATGGTATGATTCTATTTTGTGGTTACGGGTGTTGCCATGCTACCTTAAAATGTTTAAATAGGAAACTTTCATTGATTTTATTTTTGGTGTCAAGCTGTGCAGGAAAAGTGGTTAATATTAAGCAATTGGATGAAGTGATAAGTTCCATCAATAGCTGGTACATGGAGCGTGGTCTTTTTGGCATGGTTTGTGTTTCATCTTTCATGATATTATATCATCATCATGATAACCTGGGATTAAAATATCAGGTTCTCCATCATTAATGACCACAACTTTTACATTAGCATCAGTTGTCTTTTCATTTTTATAGGTCTCAAATGCTGAGATACTCTCTGGGGGTATTATAAGGTTACAAATTGCAGAAGCAGAGGTGAATGACATTTCCATACGCTTTCTTGACCGAAAAACGTAAGAGCTTTCCTTCAATTTGTTACACAATCTCTTTCACATCCACAAGCACCCAGATGTGGAGACAAAGACTCATTACTAATTTATGCTTTAATGCTCCAGTGGTGAACCAACCAAAGGGAAGACAAAGCCTGAGACGATACTTAGGCAACTTACAACCAAAAAGGGACAGGTTATTCTGGCATAGCTTTTTTCATTTGTCCTTTCAAACGATATTTCCTGATTACATCATGTATATAATGATCATTTCTGGAACTGGGGGGCTTCATCATTTTTCTGCATTCAAAGTCTTAGTTTTTCTAATTTGTAGCATTCATTTATGTTTTTCCTGTGGTTATTAAATAAAAGTTAACTCCATAACTCTATTTTACATCAATTCCTTAGTTTTTTTTTTAAGGATTTTTACTCAAATTGTCATTTATGGAAATTAAATTTAGCTCTATTATATTCACTGACACGTTTTTCTATTTGAAATGGCTCCTTTATAGGTCTACAGCATGCTTCAAGGGAAAAGAGATGTGGATACTGTGTTAACTATGGGAATCATGGAAGATGTTAGCTTTATTCCTCAACCTGCTGAAGGTTAAAAAAAGAGGATGTTATACATTGTAACTATTGTCATGATGAGATGCATATTTTGAAATATTATATTCTGAAAAATGCTAGCTGAAATATACATCTTTGAAATATATATACTCACTTTCACACATGCACATATATGTCTGTTTGCAGGCACTCATCACACGCATATTTGTGTGTGTCCATGCATCTTTGCAGTAACATTGGACCCATGTTTAGAGAACCATGGGTAGAATCCACTTGAGGGTATTCTCAAATAAATTTGGTTCTTGTGTAATTTGATATCAATTGGTGTATCAAGCATAACGCTGAAGATTCAATGCTCTATCAATGATACCTTTTGACATGGTCTATACCTTTTGCTAGTCATTGAGTGTCTCTTCTGTGTTATACATATTTTCTGAATAATCATTTATGTTAGCATAATTGAATGGAGGTGCCTATGTGCATGCATAACACAGCTGTTCTATCCCAAACATTGAACTTGAAACTGTTTTCCCCCCTCTCGTTGTTTAGATACTGGCAAAGTTGATTTGATAATGAATGTTGTTGAACGTCCAAATGGAGGATTTTCTGCTGGTGGTGGGATATCAAGTGGGTGAGTGATATTAACGTAGAGGGCACTGATCCCATGCTTTTCCTCATTTGCATTTATATCGACTTATCTTTGGTGGACTGGAAACATCATATATTGATTACATTGCAATTTCTAGGACTACAAGTGGCTCTCTACCAGGACTTATTGGAAGGTAATTTTACCAAATACATGACGTGCTCGGTTTAGTTTTCCTCTAAAAAATGCTTGATAATCTTTAATTAGTGGCTTTGTTACCACGTGGAAACTTGTGAGGAATGTTGTTGTTACCCCACATTTGCCTTTGTATCTGTTGCAGCTTTGCATATTCTCATAGGAATGTTTTTGGACGAAACCAGAAACTTAATATTTCCCTTGAGAGGGGACAAATTGACTCAATCTTTCGAATAAACTACACAGACCCCTGGATTGAAGGGGACGACAAACGAACTTCTAGAACAATTATGGTTCAGGTAATCTTTTTTCATGTTGCCTCTACTTGCAATTATTTTTTGGTGATAATGTAAAAGTGCTCATTGCTTTGTGAACTGATTTTTCCTGCACCAGAATTCGAGAACCCCTGGGAATCTTGTTCATGGTAACCAACCTGTAAATAATAGCCTGACGATTGGCAGAGTTGCAGCTGGTATAGAATTTAGTAGACCACTCAGACCAAAGTGGAGTGGAACAGTCGGACTTATTTTTCAGGTACTTAATTATTGAAAATTGGCAGCATTAATGAGTTAATGAACAGCTGTATCTGGATTTCCATAGCTTTCCCTTGATAATAATGACATTATGAATAGTTGTCTGCATAAATTCATAGACTACCAACCTTGTTCTCATTATTTTATATTTTCCATGTCCACGAATCTTTGAATGTGTTTTCCATTTTATAATGGGCTTTTCCAGTTTAACATCTCAAATTCCCTCTACTAGTAGAAAGTGTTTTATTTGGTCTGTTTACCAACATAATGTGAAATTGTGTCCTTGTACAACACAATTTTTATTTAATTACAACACCTTATCTGTTAACGCAGTTAGGACTTGGGGGTTGACTAATGAGATCTTGACATGCGGAAAATTAGTTGGAAAAAAGGTATTTGATCCACGTGTTGTGATTTCACTGGTTAACCATTAAGTGCCAGAAGTGTTAGCAGGTAGAGGATTTTTATTAAATGAAAACTTTGTTATACAGGGATAAAATATGACATTATGTTGGTAGAGGGACCCCATAAAACAGTTTCTACTAGTAGAGGTAATAACTATATTGAAAGTCCATTATATAATGGCTTTAATCAGTGCTTCAAAATAATTAGGGAATTCAGATATTTCTGTGTTCGCCAGGCTTGCATGGGAAACGTATAGAATGCCTTTATGTTATTTTGGTTGCTTGTTGTAATTTTGAAAGTTTTATTCTCTTGGTTAGATAACAATTTGGCATAAGCTGTATTACCAATTTTTGTTTATTGATTCCCAATATCTCAGCATGCTGGTGTTCGTAATGAAAAAGGAGAACCTATGATCAAAGACCATTACAGCAGCCCCCTCACTGCAAGGTACACATCTCTGGTGGAAAATGCCATCAAGCCTTTTGATTTTTAACTCCCAATGTTTCATTGGTTGTTAATTGCGAATATACTTGTCTTGTGATTTACCTTTTCTGTTAACATTTGTGTCATGCAGTGGCAAGAATCATGATGATATGTTGCTTGCTAAATTTGAAAGTGTATATACAGGTTCTGGTGACCATGGCTCTTCAATGGTTAGTCATTTAAGCAGGAATTTCTTATCCTGGCATTTTATTATAATATGCTTGTTAAAAAATGAAAAGAAAAATAAAGAACGAAAAGGTCTGCAGTTTTGGTTTTTACTGTTTTATGGATTGGCATTTTTTTTTTTTGTCTTTGCAGTTTGTGTTTAACATGGAACAAGGACTACCTCTTTGGCCCGAGTGGCTGTTTTTCAACAGAGTTAATACTCGTGCTAGAAAGGGCGTGGAAATTGGTCCTGCTCTTTGTCTTTTGAGGTTTGATATTTATTTCTTTCTTTTTGTACCTTTTTACCTGTGAGCAAGTCTGTAAAGTGGCTTAAATAGCCTTTCTGTGGTATATATGAGGAAAGTTTCAGATGATAAACAGTTGTTGCAAAGTGTTAAGCAGGTTTGAATGAAGTTCTTGACTATTGAAATTACCAAATTATTTACTGTCTGGAAAAAAAAAAAGCGTTTATATGTTGGGGAGAATTACAAAATTATTTAAAGTTCTATAGTAAATTACAGTGTACTATTCAGAATGCTAAAGTCCACTATGCTTCTGTTTTATAGCCAAAAGGATACATCTTTTTATAGGCTCCTGCATGTACTCTTATTTATATCGAAGTTCAAGCAATAATCTGGTACTGCTGGTTGAGTTTCCTTCGCTTCTCATTTCCAGTTTGTCTGGTGGTCATGTGATGGGTAATTTCTCTCCTCATGAAGCATTTGCTATTGGGGGAACAAACAGTGTGAGAGGATATGAAGAAGGGGCTGTGGGCTCTGGTCGATCTTATGCAGTTGGCTCGGGTGAAATTTCTTTCCCTGTGGTAGGTCACTGCTGGCAACTTTTGTTTTGGTTTTTATGAATGTTGTACCACTGGCATTATGGTACTGGCCTTGTTTTCTGACTTTTGTGAATGCTGTGCATGTTTGACACTAATTTCATCACAATCCAAACGTCAAGGGAAAGCTTTAGTTATTTGTCTGTTCTTGGCAGTTGGGACCAGTGGAAGGAGTGTTTTTTGCTGACTATGGAACAGACCTTGGATCTGGACCCACAGTGCCTGGTATGTTTTTTTGTGTGTGATTTCTTGATTCACTACTTAGGATGTTGGTTCTGTCTGTATAGATTATGTTATTTGTGCAAAAAGGGATTGAAAAATAGGCACGAGTCACTTGTTCTCTCCTTCTATTAAAAGCTGGTGGCCCTTGATGCAACTATCACTACTGGACTGGGATGGGATTGGCAACCCCGTCCAAAGATACGGGGCAGGCTAATGACTGCTTGTTATGTAGGGCGCGACTCTAACCTCAACATGATCTATTTTGATAGAGTAACTTGCCGGCTAGTTCATATCAAGCTTGATTGCTGAACTGATTGCTTTTCGTTCTTCAAATATGCTGCGTGTGCAAGGATGTATCCCCTTTTTTTTATCATTGCTGGGGGGATGATTTTTACTAAAATGATGCACATTTCACCTATACCTCTGTTTTTGGTCATCCTTTGCAGGTGATCCTGCTGGAGCAAGGCTGAAGCCTGGAAGTGGATATGGGTATGGCTTCGGCATCCGTGTGGACTCACCATTGGGCCCTCTTCGGCTTGAATATGCATTTAATGACAGGCACACAAAGAGATTCCATTTTGGAGTAGGTCACCGAAATTAAGGGCTGCTTGCTTCCTAGCGCGTTTTTTTGAATCAACTCTATTGCTTTGTTGTAGAGGCTCGTTATTTCTGTTTCTATGTCTATGCATCTCTAATTCTATCATCAATGTCCTTGAGGCCCTGTGCGGTGTGCTGACCTTTAAAGGCACTTTTTGGTTTGAAAGTGGTGCAAATTGTATTCCATAAATATTTTATTTTTTGGGTTAAAAATTAAATTTTTTTATATGTTTTGGTTTGATTAAAAAATAATTTTTTTATTTAGTTGTATTTTATAGGAGTATTTTAGAAAACATTCACAATCATATGACTGCATTTACAATCATTCACTTAATCACCTCATCAATCTTGCTTTAGCAAACAATCAGGATTGATTTTTGATCTGTGCATTCTTTATGATAGGTCACCTTCACATCCACAATGGAACATGGTTTTCATTGAAGAGATGAGCTACTTGTGTCTTCCTTTCAATGTTCATCGCCTTTTGCTTGAATTCTATGGTCTCTGAGCATATGGTTCTGTTTCCCCTTTTTCAATGGTTAGATAACAGACACCAAAGCGCAGCGGGAACTTTTTCTGTAATTGAAGAAAGCTAAGCAATTCCTTGAAACAAAAAAGAACAACTCTATATGCATTTTTTTGGCCTTGTGCCCGTCTCTTGGTAGTTATTCTTTAGATGATATAAAATTTCTCATCATATTTTCCTGAACAATAAATTTAGGATTAAGACCTAATTAACATATGAACGTGCTGTGCCGGGTAAACTCTTCATGACAGATCTCCTCTAATTATGCTTGCACAAATCTTTTGGAATAACAAAATTCATTAATGATTTTTGTTTTAAATTTTTTTATCGAAGTTATTATTATACCTGGCTGCTTGATCAGGCTAACCTGGGGCCATCAAAGTTATTATACCTTGCCTGATTTATAACTTGATTACAATTTTGTTTGTTTTATGTAAAATATTTAATAATCAAATATTTTTTAGATTTTTTTTAATTTTTTTTAAAAAATAATTTGTGTTTACAATATTTTATAGGAAAATTGTTCAATATAAAATATTTTATAGTTAAACTTCAAACTTAATTTATTTGTTAAAAATTATTTTTAACTCATGAAATTTTATAAATAATAATTTATTTATAATATCATCTAACTATTTCAATTATTATCTTCTTATTTCACCACTATTATCATCATCTTTATTATTTTACTATTATCATGATTTTTTCATAACCATCTCCTTCTCCATGTCACCACTCCTCTTTTACCACCTCTAGCACTATCATTACTACTTTACCACTACCACCATTGCCATTTCACTATCATCTTATCACCTCATTCTTTGTTATCATAGCAACAATCTTAGCTTTATCAATTTTTTCATCACCATTTCTTTATCATTGCGATGATTGCCACCATCATATCATTATCATCGTAATCACATCACCATTATTTCCTCCATCATCATTGATATGTCATCACTGTAACTACTACTATAATCATTTTTTTTTATTGTTATCATGTTCTCACCACTATCAAAAAAATATTTCAAACATTATAGAATATTTTACACAAAATGAATAAATTTCAAGACTTAGACGAGTTAATGAAGGTTAATAAAAATAATATTATTTTAATTTTTTAAATTAAATTGAGTTTTAATTGACCTATTGACTCAATTATATATAAATACGTTGACTTTATATTGATTTCTTTTAAAACTCTAACTGGCTAATTTTATAATAAAGTACTTGAATGCTTGTTAAAGAGTTATTAAGAAAAGAAGTGAAAATGGGTGAAAATTATAGTAGGATGTTTAGAATCTAAATTGATATTACTAAAAAAAAACATTTATTATGAGACCAAGGCAGTTTAAATTTTTTCGTGATTGCGTGTCTGATAACTATTGAATAGTAAGGTTCGAGTTTCAATGTCTCCAATCCAGAAATAAGTTTGTAGTGTTAGTGCTCACAATTTTCTCAGTTGCTAAGCCATCTGAGGGTCACTCACTGTGCAGTCTTGAGGCTCGAGACGCTGCCATTGTCGTCTTCTTAAACCCGTCAGGTCTCAAATAGAAGGGGGCAACTTCACTCTCTTCTAGCTCTGTCAGAGTCATCTTTCTATTCGCCTTTGACTCTCCAGGAGGCTTCTCTCCTCTAGCAATCAATACCTCCTGGGGTGAAAAGCACCCCGTGGAAGAGATATTTGACCTTTCATTATTTAAAGATTGTTTTGTTTTATGATTTTTTTAAATATTTTTATTTAGAAATATATTAAACAAGTTTTTTTTTCAAATTTCTTTTTAATATTTATACATTAAAACTATCTAAAAATACTAAAAAAATTAAAAATTATTATTTTTAAATATTTTTCAAACGTTAAAATTAATAGGCTCGTAGGCTTACTATGATTTCAAGGCACAATGATTTTTTACCTTGTTTTCACGAACAGAAAATTCAATTTCTCTGTCCAAGTTTTTTTTATATATAAAAAATTAGATTTCTATGAATTATCAAACCAATATATAAATACATTGCTAAGATCATTTATATATATATACATATAATAATTGACATAAGAACACATCTTACCGTTATTTATTTGTTTTAAGGTACCGAAAGTATAAATTAAATGATGATATAATAAGTTTTTTAATTAAATTTATACAAGTATACCAAATCAAACCAATATATAAATACGTTGTTGATCATCATTCAGATAAAAAAAAATAGTTTGGATGAATTTATAAATTAATCTGAAAATACATCCCACCGTTATTTATATTTACTAAGGAGGAACATTAGAGGATGAAAGGCATTACCCATCTGGTTGCTATGAAATTTTGCCTGATAAATTTTTCCACCACACATGCACATGCATAATCAATAATAATGAGGATGAGGAGGACGGTGCCATAGACTGAAACCAACTTGATTTGTCCTTCTCTCTCACATTCCCCACAGGGAAAATATATAAAGCATAGAAATTGTCTCTTTTATTTTTTATTTTTTCACTTATAATTCCATTTAAAATTACAAATTTTGGTTCCCTACCACGTCCATATCCCACTTCAATTAATATTTAATTATCGTCGTACCATTTCCTATAAAAGAAAATAAATTATGCATAGCTCCTCAACTAGTTAAAGCAGGAAAAACGGTGTGTATTTAATGTAGGCAGTACTGAAATAGTGCTTCATGAAGAAATAAATGCTATTGCACCAAGGAATAATAATTGAAGAGGAAAGCAAGAGTAGTTAAGTTAGGCATGTACAATATTAATTGTTTTATTTATTCAGTAATTAAGGACAATTGATTTAAGTTTGGTGGTGGATTTTAGGGGCATTTTTTCAATAACATCATACACGTATCAAAAGAGGATATTCATATAAAGAGAAAAAACCATGAATTGCTAAGGGAATAAATATTATACTATAAGAGTTACTATTAAGGTAGTTTGGTGCAAAAAGGGGAGAGGGAGAATTATTAAGAGGAATTAATTAAACTTAACCTCAACATGACTCAAATGGGAGGTTAATTCACCTTTAGATAGGGTGGAGTTAAGAAATTTTTAATAGAAGAAAATTTTTATTTATTTTATGTATTTTTTCTATGATTAGTTTTATATAAACACCCGTGCAAATCAACATATCACTCTTAATATTATGAATTTAATGATTTCAAAATCATATCTTGGTAATGATCATTTACATTCTATTTTGACCATACAAGGTCATGTATACCTAACTGAACTTTTACTGTATTTAATTTTCTATATATGTCTCACACTATCAAACTGTTACTATTTATTTAAAAATTTTATCTTGACAATAAAGTGTTTTTTAAATTTCACTCTTTTATTTTTTATGTAAGGATCTTATCACTAAGACAATACTTTTTTTTGGTAACAGTAAAGATGACTTTTATGTTATTTTCGAGTCTTCAACCATGTCAATTCCTTAGGTTTATTGGTTTGCTTGTGTTTATGCCTCTACTAACATCTAATATCGTTGATTGGATCATTGTACTTTTTATATTTTAAATTTATTAGTGTCAAATAATAAACCTAACTATAATACTAGACCTTTTAATTTTTAATGTCAAACATGTCCATTAGAAAATTTATCGCGTCTATCATTGGGATCTATGAGTTACAATACTTCTGCTCCTTTTGATTTAATTTTTAGTGATGTTTAATGTCTCATTCTTATATTTTTCTCTAATTGTTTTTGCTATTTTATCATTTTTGGATGCTCATACTAATTATTTATGGTTTTATCCTCTTATTGTGAAATCTGATGTGTTTTCTATTTTTTATCATTTTCAATCTTTTGTTGAATGCCAATGTTCATATAAAACAAAAGTTATCGAGACCTATTGGGGTTGTCAATACCATATATTAAACACTTTCTTTCAGACTATTGTTATTCACCATCTCTTATTCTGTTCCCATACATATAAATAAAATGACATTGTTAAATGTCGTTATCGATATATTGTTGAAACTGGTCTTACTTTTCAAGGTCAATGTAACACACCTTTGCATTTTTTGAATTATGTGTTTTAGACTTTTATGTATCTCACAATCATATGTCTACTTTTAAATTACAAAAAAATCACTCTTTAAGTGTCTTTTTAATTGTACTCCTATTTATGACTTTTTACGTATGTTTAGGTGTCTATGGTTTTCATTTCTTCTTCCATATGATGCTTATAAATTAGATTTTTAATCCTCTCCATTTATCTTTTTAGGCTATAGCTCCACTCATTTAGATTACCATTGGCTAAACATGTCATCTCAATGTATTTACATATTTTATCATGTTTAATTTTATAAACTTGCGTATTTGTATGATAAATCTGATCAGACGCCTACGTTTTTCTATCCTCTCCCTTGTTGAGTAAAATGAGAGAAGTAGGAAAACAGAGAACACGATGATATATTATTTTGTAGAACTGAGTTGCTAAATATAGACAAGTCAATTATATAAAAATAAAAACTAATAGCTATATTTATTATTCTAGCCACAAAATCCTAAACAGACTTCTAAGAATATGAAAACAATATTGAAACTAAATAAACTGTAAAAAAAATAGGTAAACAAAGTTGTCTTAGTCAGTTATTTTGCATAACTTGTGTTGTAGTTTTAACATCCTCATCATAGTGTCACTGTTAGCTTAGCCAACTTACTTCTTCTTCATTTACATCTCCTGTGCTTACAACTCGACCGATATGTGTATTGCCTACATCACCTATAACTCACCTCTCTTAACAGTCTTGCATTTATGTCCGCGCGTGTCTCTTTATCTAGTCCATTCTCCAAGTATGAGTTCTACCCATTTAGGGACAATTTTCAGGTTTTGATGTTGCTGCACCACCTAGTTTTGTTGTTGTCCTGTTAGCCTCTATATATGATTCTCCAACTAAGTTAGACTTAGTTGTTGATCTCTCATTTTATTCTCAAAATTAGGCATTAAAGTTTGCCTTTCATTTGCATTCTCTAATAAAGATAATTAGGCGTTTGTGAATTTCAAAGAAATGAGTACTTACAAAGTGTTGGGGAGAGGTACAACAATTAGAAAACAATGATTGATGGCAATAACAATAACAGTTGAAGGAAATAGAGAATCACCAGTCAATGCAGAAGATTAGAGAGAAAATAACACCAATACAGAAGCCATGGATTGAGAAGGAATAGTAGTTGGATTAACAATCGGATTTGTAGTAGCAATAAGGAGATTCATGTTAATTAAACCCATAGAAAAAGAACAAAAAGTTTTAATAATGTATATAGAGCTCTCATAACAAGTTAAGAATAATAGAAGACTTGATGTAGACATTTCAATATATATATATATATATATGTAATGTAAAGATTATAATACAAGATACAACCTCCACAGGTAAAACATAATTGCTTAATATACACCCTATAAATCAACTCTTCCTATGATACATGTAAAAATAAAATGAAACAAGAAAAAGGTTTTCTGTAAAATAGGAAGAAAACCAATGAATAGGGTAGTTTTGATTTTTCATGCGAAACTGTACAAAGCATTCCCAGGAAGCTGACATGCACCAGCAAGAAAGAAAGGCTTAGGTTAAAAATCGTACTTGTCTAATTTATGATTTGAGTACTTGTGATGTGGCCCTTTACCATACGTTCCAAGTAGCCATTCTTGTGATATAAGCCTAGCCAGATAGCTCAGTTAAATTGTCATTCCAATTTGACAGAAAAAAAATAATAAAAAGAATTGTTCTACTGGTTTAAATGTCCGAATTTGTAAAAATGTTTTTAACTCAAAATTATTATATTTATACCGGTTCAAAACCATGATTATATGAGTTAATCTAGATGAATTTACTGTTTTTTTAATACATAATCTACTTAGATTATATCCCAAATCAGTAGCTCATTGGATTGAGTTGCTGGGCTAACCCTTAAGAAACACTAAATTATTGGTGTTTTATATATAATTTTCAATAATTTTGTAAACTATTACATACCATAATCATTGCCACACCGGATTAGTTGTGCCGATTGCCGATTGCCGAATGCCGATTGCATGCGTTTAAATAAAGAGAATATGGATGCACATCTAAAGGGTATGTCCTCCATGTGAAGGTAACAGAGTCCTTTCCCAGTTAACTTGTTGCCATTGAAGAAGATGCATGGAGACAAAGGAAGCCAGCCCATTAATAAAGATAAAGAGTGAAAGAGATGGCAGGGATCCATTGGGTTGTACAGAGCAGAAGTAGGAAGTATTAAAAGCTCACGTCATGGCTATGGCTGAATAGTAAGCTATTAATCAATGATTGCTCCTGAAAACACGTTACTGATCTTTGCCGGAGAGTAAACTATTATCATCTTTTCTTCCCAAATATCTTCCGATTTTGATATTCTCAATGTTAAAAGGGTTAGTGATCAGTTTTCCGACTAAAGAGACCGGTTGGATCTGATTTTGATAACACTATTCTGATAGTATGTTTGAAGATATATATGCATGGTTATTATGTTTTCTTAATTATGTATTAAAATCGTAAAAAAACAAAAAAAAAACATCAAATCGAGTGTATTAATTTTCAAGCCAACATGCATCTTGAAAGATCACTTCCAATCTATTGATGCTTGTAGATTATTTTTTCTTCAAAAATTTTCTTACAATATTTCATAAATTTCACTAGCTAGTCCCTAATTGTTAAATAGCTGTCAGGGACTAAAGCAATATATACTCATCTTTCCCATTTTTCACAAAACTTTCATGGAATCCAATGAAAGAATGCCAGAAATGATCTCGTCATTGCCGTTGGTCGTTTAATGGAAAGGGTTGTAATGGAACTTTTTAAAAATTGTTGAGGTTGAAATTGGACAAATTCAAACTATAAAAGCCCCAAAATGGAACATTTAGGAATATGTAAGGACTGATATAGCTTTCTATTTACCCTTATTTTCTTTCTCTTGCCATCAAAGTTATTAAACTTAGTCTAAGCCAAGTTTCAGTTCACACCTTAAAGATATATTTTTTATAAAAATATTTCAATTAAATATTGTTTAGATGTTTTTTATAAAAATATCAAACAAAAATTTGACAGAATTTATTGAGTTGACTTGATTTAATTTTAAACTCCATCCATACTAGATTTTATATCAATAAATTATTATATTAATCTATTAACTCAGACTCAATTTAATAAGACTCGATTTAACAACACAACTCGTTATACATTCTCCTAATGCAAATGAACTAGAGCTTTTATTTCTTGGAATGGAGACATCCATGCAAAGCACCGCCATGTATTATATATTCAATGTCTTGAAATTATGAGAACCCAAGAAAATGTAATTGACATTATACGTAGACAAAGTTATGGTAGCGTTGTGGAGACAGAGGCAGATGCTTGAAAATGTCATAACAAGACATAGACAGGAATGTTCAAGGAACTCGTACAATATCCCCTCGTGTTGTCTTGGAAAACATCGAGGGATTGGTGCCCAAAATGTGGTCAGAGAGGAGAGACTCTCTGTTAATTAATTACTTTGTTACATCCCCGATATTCTAATAATATTCTTAGCATTAAGATAAGAGATTACACTTATAATATTCAGCTATAAAAGTTATTATAGTTTAGTTTAAGCTTTAGGGCACACAATTTTATCCACATGTACATGTTACAACAATTGGTGCACTTAATGTCTCCTACTAATATTCTCCATGCATTCATCCAAACCATGCAAGATTTTGGTAGTTTCCATACCTGCCTTGCTCCCATCCCCATGATTAAATGATTAAATTGTATATGAACATAATTAACTTTTTTTTCTCTTTCAAATATAGTGTTGCATTGATATATCTAAGACAATAACCTAAATTAATTAAATATTAATATCGATAATTAATATAAATTTTAAACGTGATATCATATATCATGCTAACAAATTAATTGCTTGATGAAGTGATTAAGATGTTGATTCTTCTTGTTTATGCTTCGGTAATTTTTATGGTATGATATGATGTGGTTTGTATTTTGTCATAATTATAGATTTTAAAATATTTGGTTAATAAATGTACATTATAATTTTATATAAATTCCACTAAAATTCTCTTAAAATCTTAATTAAGAAAAAATAATAATTTATAATTTTCTCTTAAACCTATCTTTTCTAACTGTAATTATAAAGTAGTGTTTGGTGTATTGATAATGATGAATTGGACATGATAATTTGTTGTGAAATTGTTTGGTACACTTTTGGATGATATAAAAATTATTTTTTTTTGTCTTGTCCAATAATATTCTAATAGAGTGTCTCAATAAAAAGGGTAGAACCAATTTGTCAAATTCACTACATAAGGGTTAATTAATATAGTTAATCCAAGTGAATATAAAGATAAAAATAGTTGTTATTATTATTTTAAAACTTGACTAGAGGTCAACCCGGGACAAGACTGAAGTTATGTGTCGGGTTGATCATTGACCCGAATCAATGTAAAGATAAAAAAATATTATCATAATTTTTAAATATTACTCAGGAGTTGAATTGGGGCTAGACTCAAGTTACAAATCAGGTTAACCATTGAATCAAGTCAATATAATAATAAAAATAATTATTATTATAGTTTTAAATATTAACTTAAGGGTTGATCAAGGGTCAGGCTTAAGACCACTGACTCATGTCAACATAACGATAAAAATAATTATTATTATAGTTTTAAAACTCGATTTGAAAGTCGAGTCAAAGTCTATTTTTATCGTTATGTTGACATGAGTCAGTAGTCGAGTTGACCATTAACCCGAGTCAGCATAAGGATAAAAGTATTTGTTATTATGGTTTTAAAATCTAACTCAGGGTTCAATGTAAGGCCTGACTCGGGTTGTGAGTTGGGTTGACCATTGATCCAAGTCAATATTAGGATAAAAATTATTATTATTATAGTTTTAAAACTCGATTCTAGAGTCGACCGAGATCTAGGATCGGGTCATGGGTCAGGTTGATCATTGACTCGAGTCAACATAAAAATAAAAATAGTTATTATTATAGTTTTAAAATTCAACTCAAGTGTCGACCTGGGGTAAGATCTAAGTCACAGGTTGGGTTGATCATTAACATGAGTCAATGTAAACATAATAATAATAATAATAATAATTATAATTTTAAAACTCAACTCAGGTGGTCAACTTAAGGCTAGGTTTGGGTCATATATCGGGCTAACCATTGACTCAGGTCAACGTATGATAAAAAAATTATTATCATAATTTTAAAATTCAACTTTATGGTCAATTTAAGGTTAGGCTCTAATCATGGGTCAAGTTGGCTATTGACCCGAGTTAACATAATGATAAAAATAGTTATTATTATAGTTTTAAAATTCTATTCAAGAGTTGTCCCAAGTCCACGCTTGACTTATGGGCTAGTTGACCACTAACTTGAATCAACATAAAAATAAAAATAATTATTATTATAGTTTTAAATTTCAACTAAGAGATTGACTTAAGACAGGGTCAAGGTCATGAATTGGGATAGTCAATATAAATTGACCCAAATTAGCAGATATAAAAATAAAAATAATTATTTATAGTTTTAAAATTCAACTTGGAGGTTGACCTGGAGCAAGGCTCGAGTCATGACTTGCAAGGATTGACCCAACTTGACATAAATTAAAAAAATAAATCAAAACAACCTTGTTTTGATAAAAAAAATATTAAAAAAGTTGATGGATTGTTTTACTCGTATTTTATCTTGAGTCAACCAGGTTGCAAGTTAACTTGAATTTTTGTCCGGGTTGGGTCATATCAATCATTCCTTTATCTTTTTTTCTTAAACTTGAAAAGATCTAGAACTTGGGTTGGTCGAATCTAGTCAAATGTCTAACAAATATAAAATAAAACAAATTATCCTGTCCAACCCAAAGTACATTAAATATAGAGCAAGACAATTATTTATTATATCCAATCAATATTAACGAACATATCATAAAAGCTATTATAATATTAAACATATACTTATAATCTTTGAGCTTGAATTTTAACAAATACATAAATAAATAAATAAATTATAATTTAACTGATATTAGTGCCTTATTTTTAAAAGTAAGTTTGAAACGGAGCCTTTCCTTGTAACTAAAAATAAAATCATGTTAGCAAGGAAATGTTGTAACGTGGGATATTTTTATGCAAGAAGATCAAGGAAATGCTTAGAAAGTTCGTAGTTTGTCACATAACACTGCATAAATGTTTTCAGCTAATGCAGGGGGCAAATGGGTTGCTGGAGAGGGTAATTGGGTGAATTAGATCAGGGGTGGGATTAGTGGACCAAGATGTTGCTTTTCTTTTATTTTTCTTTCTTTAATTTGGTGGGTGTAATAGCTTGATAGGCCCACAAATTAAGATTTGAAATTTCCAAACCCTAATTCTCTCATTTCATCAGCATTCAAATCATACATCCCCTAATTAAATCCATTTTAGATTTACAACAACCAACAAAGTTAAGTTCTTCCCCAACTCAGCCCAACCTAGCCACCACATGAGCAATCCTAGAATGCTCCATTATTCTAATAATTTTATTTTGTTTGACCTCGATGTTACTCTTTCAAGCACTTTGTTCTTTCAGATATATATTTCAAGAAAAAAACTGACTTTGTTCTTTCAGATATATATTTCAGGAAAAAAACCCCTCAACTTAAACTTGAATAATTAATTAATCAACCACTCAATTAGGTCATTATAAAATTTGACATGTATGAAATAAACACTAATCAATTCTCGATCTTTCTCACAGAAAAATATGTGTAACTTTTGCAAAGCTAGTGGAGCCAAACTTTTTCTTTTACTTTTTCCTGTCTACCTAGAATTCAAACAAAATGGTTGCAGTGAAGTTTGAGCTTGAGAAACTTATGAGTTTGTCCAGTATATATTCATTGTATATAGCTAGTAAATGCTTAGACGATAAGGTCAATGTGGATGTAACTTTCCTCTATAGCTTTGTCCCTAGTCACCGATTCTCTTAGGGTCTCAAGATAATCAATTCAGAGGCATTTTGTGGCTGCTGGGATTTGACTAGGAGATGTTTCCACGCAGACCCGCACGTACACTATGAAGATAATAGATAGTCATTGTTATCGAACATAATCTTGTCTTGTGGATTAACTTGGAGGGCTCCCTGATATCTTGAATCTATTTCAGGTTAAAATTTAAATTAAAACTCGTATTCCGATCAAAATTCATCTCTATATGTCACATTTTGTAACTCAACTCATTTAAATTCTCACGATTTGTTTACAACTTGGTCACTTGAATTGAATTGAATTGACCGAATGTGGTGAATAAATGGTGATTTGATGATTTTTTACTTTCTATGATGAACCGATTAATTAATTTGTCGAATTGATATTTAAGATTTTTCTAAAAGAACAGGAAAAGAAAAGAAAAGATAAAAGACATGTCTCTTTGACATGAGCTCTTTCCTTTGTAAAACAAGTGTGAAGAATCAATGAAAATAACCAAATTATCTTGATCGTCTAAATAAGAAAAAAGAAAAGAAAAAAAATCAAATGATGGCTGCTTCTTAACGCTCTAGCTGCAGCTCTTTTAAGAAGAAAATGTAAGAGTATATATGATAGTACTGTTATACAGTCCAAATTGGGGCCTACATGGAAGGTTTATTTTCTGTGAAGCTTCATTCAACATTTTTCTACCATTGCAGGTGATCGACTTTATAAAGCTGAGTCCTAAAGCCTAATTAGGTGGTACGTAAAATGCTCTTTTGGTACCATATGTCATAAAAGATTGCCAATTCTCCAATTTGTCTCCCTGTTTGCCGTGCCCTAACATTTCCTGCAAGCAGCTCAAATCATCGATCTCACCTTTTCCCCTGAAAAACAAGGTCCCAAATGAGCTCTGGACCTCAGTTATAACAATCCTGATCTCAAATAAATCCCAGAAAAGGATCCAAATCTTAATTGAGTCCTCAAAGAATTTTTATTTTTTTTTACTTCCCCCGAATAGATGGAGGTCGAATCAAAGAGGATCACTATTCTGATAGATGGTAATTGGGGTTATATGTTAGAGGAGTGGAGGATTGGGATTCATGGGAGGAATTCAAAACGATTTTTTTTTTTTAAGTTTCAAAAACCATTTTCTTATATATAAAAAAGGAGGATTTTGAACAAAATCCAGTGTATGGATTGGGGACTCAACTGGGAATAGACTGAAACATTAGTGATCCGATTAATAATTAAGACAAGACTGTATGTTTGCCATATTACTTCCACTTGCCTGCAAGGAAAAGGATGTTAGAGTGAGTACTTGTAGCAAAAATTCGTGCTCCTATCTCTTGTTCTTTCACAGTGCATACATCAAAGACGATCAAATCATTTGAATTTTTCTTGAACAGTACGTGATAAATAATAGTTTTTTCTTTTTTCTAAAATATTTTTAACATGAAAAACACCATCAAGCAATATCATGAATATTTCTACTTCAAAAAGATATAAAAAAAGGGGATCTCTCCTCATATTTTCTTCAACTGGCTAGTAATATACTGTATCATATATATATATATATATATATATATATATACAGGTGATTCATACTCATAGCCTCTTAGCATACTCATAGCCTCTTAGCTAGGTCAATGGAGACTTGCAGCTTGATGCAGTAGTATTGGCTTCAGAATGACCTGAACAGCAAGGTGAGGTTTAACCATGTGGGGGCTGGTGAGCTAGCTAGCTAGCATGCATACATACATACATACATACATACATACATACATATATACATATATATAGAGAGAGAGAGAGAGCCACCTCTTGTGGAGTGCATGTAAGAGCTTAAACACTGAACAGTAAGGTTGGTTGGGACAGGTTCTCAGCTGGTACTGAGCCAAGCCGACATTGGCGCGCCCACCAAAGCAAGTGCTGGGCTGGTTTGAAACTGTTTGTTTCCCAAGAAAGAGAAAAAAAATAAATCAAGAATGCAAGAAGATAAAACAAAAGGGGCTGTACTACCAAGCAAATATTCATTTATAATTAATTCTAGCTAGGACTGGGATGATGAAGAGAGACAAGCCTCGAACCCTAACTTCTAGCTTTGTCTTTAGTCCATTTACACTCCAATTGCTTCAATATTTTTTTAATGATCTTGATCGGTTGGTGATTAAATTTTATTTTAATAATTAGGATCTTAATGCTTGTTTCAGTTATCTGTTATTTTTCTTGAAGAACATTAAATTAATTTATGTTTTTTAAGTGTTTTTTTTTATTATTTTGATGAATTAATATTAAAAATAAAAAATTAAGAAAAAATATTATATTAATGTATTTTAATTAAAAAATATTTTTAAACCGTTTTATCGAATACCATCATCTTGGCCATTAATTTGTTCTCACCATCTTTTTACACACTATTCAATAAGCAGCTTGCTATTTCAAGTCCAAGATTATCTAATACTATTACCCTCTTTTCCTTCACTTTCTTAACCCCATCTTATATTATTTTTATAGATAAAATCATTTAAAAAAAATTATTTTCTATATTATCACACCAAAACACTAAAAAAATAATTTAAAATAATAATTTTTTTTAATAAAAAACAAGTTATATCCCAAACAAACACTGAGTGATCACTCAGCCAGTCTCTCTCTTTGCTTTAGCATATTTCTCTATTGTTTAGTCACACCTCACAAGTGATATCTTGTCTCTCCTTTTTTACTCAAATGTTGGGTTTGCTTTATCAACTCTGATCTTGTTCATTTCTCTTTGAACCCTTCCCTCATACACTTCTTTTAATTTGGTGATCTTGTTCAGGCTCCACCTTATAAGAACTTTTAGCCATCTTTAGTCCTTGTCCTTGTTTTGCTCTCTCTCTCTCTCTCTAACAGCCTATCCATCTACCAAGTAACTGTTCTCTCCTCCCACTTTTTCAATCATGGCTGATCCCTATTCCAATTACTTCAATGGGTGGTATAACTTCAAGCTCCACCACAATTTATCAGCCTCGGCGTCTTCTTCCAATCCATCACTATATGCATCCTATGGATGCAATACGTACTCAGATAATAATACCATCCACAACAGCTCTTTCATTCAGTTCTGCCAGTCCTCATCGCCTCCCTCTCCTCCTCTCAGAGAAGCTCTTCCACTTCTTAGTTTAAGTCCAACGAGGCATGAACATCAACAGGAGTCCTCATGCAGTGCCATGGAAGTGGATAGGAACAAGGAAAGAGAAGAAAGCCTATGTGATGGTGAAACTGTGACTGTAGCTCTACATTTAGGGCTACCGAGTCCTTGTTCTGCTGATCTGGTCTCAAGGCTGTCTTCCTCTGAGATCTCATCAGACAAAGAAGACGTAACTGTTGCTTCTGGTTATCAAACAAGCAGTACTCTTAACAAGGGTCAGTATTGGATCCCCACACCTTCTCAGATTCTGATTGGTCCTACTCAGTTTTCATGTCCACTATGCTTCAAGACCTTCAACAGATACAACAACATGCAGGTATTTTTCATCAAATGAACCCGTGATAATTTCAAAAAGCTTACCTTTCCCTTCCTCTCCTATCCCTTTCTATGTTTCTCCTTTTGATTTTGGAGGAAAAGAGAGAGAACCAATTCTTATCCTTCGATAGCACACTTCTTTTTCTTGCTTGATTCAACAATTCACTTTTATTATAATTTAGACTCTTGAGAAGAGAAGGGTAAATGGGACCTTATTAGGGTTTTCCTTTATCTTTTTTCTCCACTTTAACACACATCTTTCCTCTTTTATACTCTTTAATTTATGTTTCTCAGTCTTTAACTATTCATCAACACCTCTCCTCTCTCCTTCCCCACTTTCCTTCTCCATTTTTGCATGATTTGTCGCTTTGGGATTTTAAAAATAAGAATAAATCAACCTGGTCCAACTGCGAATAAGATCAGTAGCTCTCTTTATGTGATTGAACCACTCAGGCATTATGCTTTTTGTTCCTTGGAGTTTGTGTTTCACACATTGACAGATGTGTAAAAACTTCATGAATGCCCTAGCTAAGCTAGAGGAAAATTTTCTCAATCTGTACTCTCACCCCTCACGACCAAACTACTGCTTGCACATGAAAAGCCGAAAACATGGTTTTGGTTCAATTCTTTAATAAATTGAGATTTTATTTATTTTCAAGCACCCTTTCTTCTTTCTTTGTTTCTAACACGCAAAACGAAACTTCAGTTAAATTAGGCAAGATTAGGGTCAAGGAGTGCCATGCCTTCTCTCAAAGAATTCCCTTTTCTTCCTTTTTGTACACTAGTTTAATAACATCAGTTCTTGGCGTGGGAAAATTTTAAAGCAATAAATTGATTTTGGACTTTGAACAAAAGTTTCATGCATAATACATGCATAAACCTTCCCTAGTAAATATAATTAAGGATAAGCCCATGTTAGGTTATGATAATCTAACAATGATCAGGTTAGAACACTTAATTAAATTTTTGTAATGATAATTATGGAGTGATCTTTTGATGAATACTAGTGAATAGTATATAACTTTAACTTTGACCCAGTGCAAATATGTCAAAAGCTTGTAGCATCTTTCCTAGTCTGTTCAAATTTGGATTCTCCTTTTTATCTGTTTGTACTTTCAAATGGTCAAGCTGCCAAGTGTGTTAGAGATTTAGTATTTCTTTTAAATTTTAAGTTTAATTTTTTTTTATGTTGTTTTTTCATATGTAAGTATACCTTGAATGTGTAGATGCATATGTGGGGGCATGGATCTCAGTATAGGAAAGGGCCAGAATCTCTAAGAGGTACACAGCCAACTGCAATGCTTAGGCTCCCTTGTTATTGCTGTGCACCGGGGTGCAGAAACAACATTGATCATCCAAGAGCAAAGCCGCTCAAGGATTTTAGAACGCTTCAAACTCATTACAAGAGAAAGCATGGAATCAAGCCTTTCATGTGCAGAAAATGTGGCAAGGCATTTGCTGTGAGAGGTGATTGGAGAACTCATGAGAAGAATTGTGGCAAGCTTTGGTATTGCACTTGTGGATCTGATTTCAAGCACAAAAGGTCCCTCAAAGATCACATCAAGTCATTTGGGCATGGCCATTCAGCAAATGGCATTGATTTCTTCGAAGAAGATGATGAGCCAGCCTCTGAAATTGAGCAAGACAATGATTCCACTCAGCGAAACTAAAGGCTAATAGCTGCTGCCAACAAGATCATGTTAATTCTCAGTTGATACCTCTTGTGTTTTCACACAAAATCATTGCTTTTTAGATCAGCAAGAAGCCTATTTAAGCATTAGAGTTACTTTAAACCCCATGCTCTCTTTTTTTTTTTCTCTTTCTTTTTATGTGTTTCTGCTACTCCCTTTCTCACTTTAGTAGCTGCTTAGTTTAGCAGACACCTTAGTGATCAATGTTAGACTAAGTTTCTGCATCTTCATCTCTCTCTATGTGTGTATGTGTGTGTGCAAGAATTTTAAGCGTATGAAGCCTATGTCACTACAGGTACACGGACTAGGTTGAATATAATTTATGTAGAACTTTATATTAGAGAAGGAAAAAGGCCATTCCTTGGCATTTTCCATTGATGTGTGTGTGTGTATATGATATGCATCACCAAGTTTATTTTTTTGCTTGTGTTAGCTAGCTAGAGGTTGGTTCTAGATCCCCATTTCAAAACATAGATGATAATGCATCACGCATTTTTTAGCTTTTTTTTGGTACATAGTGCATGCCAAATATTCAAGATTTTAGGGAAAAAATCAATGGTGAAAGTCATATTTTGATTTGAATAAAAACCCTACACCCCATATATAACATATGATGCTTGGCCATGTTTAGTTCATTCCTGAATAATTAGTAGATGTTTAGAATAGTGGTAGTTTTTGTCTTTTATGTTCGTTTCATAAGAAAAAAAATATCAAATTAACGTTTTTTTTAAATAAATTGATAGTTTCAATGTAGTGATATATACATATATATATAATTATTTTTATGTATTTTTATGGGAAAAATACTTTTGAAAATCAATTTACACAGCAATACCAAGCATATAATTAAAAATGAAGTAGAAGTTAATAAATCATCATTTAATATTATTTGAATTAAATTTATTTAACAAAATGCTTTATAACCGAAGAAATTAAAGTCATCTTCAATTAAAAATATATATATGTATTCAATATCACTATAAAAACATTCAAGAACTTTATTAGTCACAATGAAAACAGAAAAGAAAAGGATATGAATAATACCTTTGGATCATGTAGCAAGCTTAAAAAATATAAAAACAATCATGACAGAGCAGACATGTCTTCTTATACTTCTTGATTTGAAAGATATACATTCAACGCTTCAAAATCATCTTATATAAAAATTTATTTAATATTTTTGTCTTTATTTCTCCAACCCAACACATTTTTATCTTTTATATTTATTTCTTTGTACATTCACGAATCCCAATTTTAATAATATTTACAGACAACACATGATTTCCTCCATTTATTGTATCCATGTGGTATTGTCAATTTCTTGTCCTCGATAATTCCTTTTGTAAGTGTCTTGTGTTCCAATGAATTAACAAATGGAAATTGAAGGTTTAGGTGATAGGAAACCCGGGAGAGATGAAAAAAGGGGGGGAACAAATACATGGTGCATGGGGCAAATGCAGTGAGAAAGGCCTTTCAAACCTGTAAAAAAATCTAAATACTTGGACCACCTTCCTAGCTTGTTTTCTCTGCGTGTTTTTTTTTAAATGTTTTTTTTTATACTTTTAGATTATTTTGATAAATGACGTGAAAGATATTTTAAAAATAATAAAATATTATTCTAATGTATTGAAAAAAACATTTTAAAAACAGTCACTGCTGCAGTGTAAACCGTATAACACCATTGTTTAGGGGTAGAAGGTGAGTTCCCACTGGTAGACAGAACATATAAAAACCCAAATCAAATGATTAGCAAAGGAAAGGGAGTGTGATATATACAACATAGTACAGTTTTTTTTGTTGATAGATCATACCAGAGAGACTGATGGAGCTACAAAGGATGGAAATGGATCTTGTTGGCAGCTTTGTTAACAATTGTCGTGACTTGAGAGAAAGATACATAGTGTGCGAGCAGTCAAAGGGCTCTTTGACATGTCTTGTCATGCTACATTACTAGTCAGAGTCCATGTCTGTTGGGTTTCTTCAGTACTTGTCTCTACTACCTTCGCTCCAAAAATTTCCCATCTCTCTCTCTCTCTCTCTCTCTCAGAGTAATGGCAGAGCTGAAGTAGTTATAGGTTTTACACTCTAACATTATGAGATTCTACAGGCGAGAGTGAAGAGAAAAGAGGAGGAGGAGGATAAAAGAAAAGGTGGTGATGAATCCAATAACAAAATTGCGATTCTTTTCTTGTTTTCTTTGTTATTCAGTGACTTGTCATAGCAAGCCATCATTTTTATGCTAATGAAGTCACCAAGCTGTCATCTAGCCATGGACAAATGATGGATCCTTTCATAGTTCTATGTAAACAAGGCCTGCCCCATTTTTTTTCCTTTTCTTTTTATCTTCTCTGACCAACACATGCAATAAGAGGCAATTATCCTAGAGGAACGTAACTTGAACACTTTTGGCTATTTATTTGTAAGGTAGCCAACCAATATCTGCAATAAGAGGCAATTATCGCTATTTATTCATGGGCTTGTCTCCTTCCACTGCACCTGGGTTCGAGTCCTGGCGTGCACGCCTGTCACCCCGCGGTGCCTTACATGCCTACTGGGTTTGCAGGGTATTCAGTGGACCGTGGGGATTAGTCGTGGTGCGCGTAAGCTGACCCGGACACCCCACATAAATCAAAAAAAAATAAAAAAAAATAAGAGGCAATTATCCTCTCGGGGATTTATTTATAGATAATTTCTGTAGTGAGTTGAGGTAAAAGTAAAATTTTGTGTTATTAAATTTGGTCTAATTTGGTAAGTTAATTGAAAACTTAACTTGAAATGGATTTAAAAAACATTAAATGAAAATTAATGTAGTCAAATCCAAATAACTTGAGAAAACAATTGTCTACATGGCCGGTACTTTTTATATATAAAAATCAAATAATTTTATTTTAATTGGCCTAAATTAAGTGTGCTTTGGGCATTGAGGTGCCAAATCCTTTTTAAAAATACCTTTCATTAAAAAATACAAAGATAATTTTTTTTATATTTTTATTATTAACACATTAAAATCATTAGATACATTAAAAATTTCAATTTGATATTTTTTCAAATCAAACATGCTTTTAAAACATATTCAAACATAATTGAAGATACAATAACAAACAAATACTAACTCATTTTATCCGGGATTCGGATTTTTAATTAAGTTATGGGTTAAGCCAAGTTTAATAACTTCTATAAAACTCATGATTTCGGCTAGACAAAGCTAGTTATGATCCAGTGAGGTGGATAGGATTTTGTATAATGTAAGAAATTAGTCTATCTGTGGAAAAATGATCTGGAAAATTTGAAGACAATCCTATCATAGTTGGTGGTAGCAAGTAGAGCTGGCCAGAGTTAAGGGCTACTTGGACGGCAACCTAAAACCTCCACTTATCAAAAAGCCTTGAGGATAAGTAAAATATATTTATTATTATAGTTTATAAAATAAAGATTGCCACTATACTTAATAAAAAAACACTCCAAATACAAAATAAAAACTAATTAGAATCACACTTGTCTAACACATATAAAAAATATTTCTTAAATATCTTTAAATATCCCATTTATAATTCTCCCCGAAACTTTCTTTCCCCTTTGAGCACGCTCTAGTAGGAAGTAACTATTCCCTTCAAAACTTCGCCTACGAATTCATTATGCATACCGGTCCAATATTTTGTACTATTTCACCAACCGAAGTCCTTTTGCGTGGCATGGAGTGATGGTAGAGATTAATTAAAGCTCAAGGCTGGCTTTGGTAAAAGTATTTCTATGATTGAAAGAAAAAGGAGTTTGATTTGCAAGGACGTACCAAAGAGGATGAGAGTGAAGAAACATTACAACAGCACCTAATTGAAAAAATCTTGAACAAAAATGTACTCAAATAATTCATATGAGTAAGGCTATGTGCGGTTATACAAAGTTTTTCTAATTTTATAAGTTTTAAAATTAATAATTATATAAATTTTTAATAATTATAAGACTTGACCTGATGATTATTTAGGAATAAATCCAGTGCTGACTTTAAGTTTTGTTTTTTTTTTCAACCTAACTTCTTGATGATGGAAATGGCTAAAAATTTACTTCAAAGAAATCATGATATTAGGGGAAGAAATATAAAAGTTTGTCAAGACATAGTATTGATTTTTATTTCATGTATAATTAATAAGAGGAGAACTAAACTTCAAATGTTGGTTTAGTGTCAAAGAGGCCTGTTTTCTTTATTAATTTTCTAAATTTAAATTCTGAAACAGTGTTAAGAAAATCTTATTAATTTTTTTATTGTGCTAGATAAAAATGATAAATGAATTTGTATGATTCTTAGAAAAAACGTTTTCAATTAATGTATAAATTGGTTCGAGAATATTTTTTATAAGAAAAAAATAAGAGTAGAACTATGATTTTAAGCATAGTTTTTTTATACTTTCTTAATTGGTTAAAATTAATTTTTATAGGTATTTAATTTCCAATAATTATAGAGTAATATCATGGATAAAGTATTCTATAGCTGTATGAATAAGTATTTTTAAAAAAAAAATACTAAAAGAAATCAATATTTGTGTAATTCTTTCAGGGTGCGAATTTCAATCAGGGCTGATATTTTAGACCCTGTTTGTTTTTGTATTTTAAAAGTGTTTTCTATAAAAATTAAATTTTTTTCTTCAAATTAATTTTTTTTTGTGTTTTCAGATTATTTTAATGCCCTGATATTAAAAATAACTTTTTGAAAATTAATATATATATATATATATATATTTATATAAAAAACACTTTAAAAATTAACCACAATTATACTTTTAAAAAGATAAAAAATACTTCTCATTGTCCTAGGTCTTCTAACAAATAAATTCCAATTGAGTACCACATTTATTAGACACTACCCTTCACTTATTATTTTTAAAAAATTTAAAATCACAATGAATGTTTTTTTTATAGACATCAGTTATGTTTTAAATTTTAATAATATGATCAATTGGATACTTTATTTCATGTACATGGACCTGATTGAGTAACATTTTTGTATAGGAATACTCAATTGTCAAATCATATGATAGTTGGTGATTAAAAAAAGTTTACAAAACTAATTAATGGGGGACATTGTTGAGTTTAATATGTGTGTATGGATGTATGTAAAGAAAATAATAAATGTCGATCCCACTATAGTAATTGTATTTTAAGTGAGTTTATATATATATATATATGATGATGATGATGATGATATATTATGTTCTATATATACCAATATTATGAGTAAAATACCATTATAAATATATACATGTTATAATGACATTTCAAACAAAATCTATTTCTATACATATTTAATGATATTTAACAACTTTAAATATAGTTATAGCAATTTTAATAACAGTTATGACAGAACTTTATCGATATTAGATATAAAAAAATTGTTTCAGATGTAATTAAATGTAAAGGTATTTGAAACAAGTGACACACATCATAATTGATGCTAAAATTTAGAAAAAATGTTATTAAAGTTATATAATAATGTATATTTGTCATAACATTTATTTCAGGAAGTTTTTAAATCAAATACCATCAAAAGTTATATTAAATTGTTAATTATAATGTCTGCACTCATGATAATTTTGATCTATTATGAAGTGAATTGCAACTTCAATTAATATTGTGTCTTTTAAAAAAAATAAGAAGCTTTGAATATGTTTAATATTAAGAAAAAATATGATTCAAATGTTCTCTTACTTAAGTCGTTAAGCTTGCTAAACTTTTTTTTAATGAAAGATGAGAATTTTAATTATGCTGGTTATCTAATGCGTGAAAACGAGGAAATAAAATAAAAATAAATACAACAAAGAAAATAAAAATCAGTTTTCAAAAAATCAAACAAATTGGGAAATTAATGAACAAAATCCAAGCTTACTATACCTTCCAAGATTTGGCTGTGGTTTTTTTTTTTATATCCTTTTAGAAACTATGTTATTCAAATTCATTTATATCTAATATCAGATTTAGAGAAAAATATTATGAGAGCAAAAAATAAAGCATGGTCAAAGAACATGAAACTAATAACTAATATAGTATTTTTCAAAAAAAAATTAAAAAAAAAAACTCTTCTTTTGGACTGTTTCTCTCTCTTCTCTCTCAATGTCATGATCACACATGCCATATGCTTGCCTTTAGCAGTGTCCGTTAGCAATCGTTGTGTTTCCTTTGATGTTTACGGAGATTCTCCAACTGGGTCTCAGTGTTGGAGAATCTAGAAAAAAGCTTGAAAGAGAAGTTTGTTTCACCATTTTTATGAACCCTAAGTGTGAGAGAATTCCATCTTCCTTGTTTTTCAGTTAGAAACAAGACGGGAAAATTCTTGAAGGGCAATCTTAGTTGCATACTGGACAAGCAATCATACATGTGCTTTATTAGGTTGCAGGAGTGAAATGCCTGCCCTGACATCATGATTGTTGCCAAGTAATTTGAGAGTAAATGCCTAGCAAAATTTGTTACTTTTTTGGATTGGATCGAGATGTAGTTTCTTGATTTGGATTCATTAAAATTGATTATTGATTTACTTTATCTTAAAACCAATATATGTGAACTGCAATGACATGATCACTTGTGCATCGAATATAATACAACATTATAAAATTAGTTTTAGAAGTTTCCGGTAATAATTTAGATTTCTAGATTGAATATTCTTGGTAGGATTGGTAAAGCAAATGTGTCCCTTCTTCTTAGTATTGATATTAACAGTGTTATTAAATTTGATATGATATGGTAGATTAACTTGATGAGCTAGTAGCTGCTCCAAATTAGGTTTTATATCAATTTGAATACATGTTGGATTTTATGATATAAGATGTTTTTGTAAAAAGTATTAAAATTCATTAAAATGATTGTTTTTAATATTTTTTATTTTTTACATCAATTTATTAAATAATTTCTAAAAGAATATCAATTTCATATTTTTTATGATGAAAAATAAGTCAACGATGTAAGACCCAAGACTCATATTCTTAGCCTATTAAACCCTAACCTAAACTCCAGGCTAAACTAATCTAGGTATTTAAAGA
This sequence comes from Populus ilicifolia, assembly GCA_015708895.1. NCBI lineage: Eukaryota > Viridiplantae > Streptophyta > Magnoliopsida > Malpighiales > Salicaceae > Populus > Populus ilicifolia. The sequence goes on from SRLM01000026.1 coordinate 641,181, forward strand.
TCAAGTTACCAAATAATTTACTTTTCTTCTCTACGATGACTTTCAAGGATTTCAGTTGTAAAATTAAGCTTTTAAGTTTCAGTTGTAAAATTAAGCTTTTAAGTTTTGAAAATGGTTGAAGAAGCAAGTAAATGATTTTTTTTATTAGAAAATTTATGGTTAAAGGATTAAAGAAAAGTTTAGAGTTTTTATTATGATTTAATAATTGAATAATTTAAGAGATTTAATTAATATTTTAGGATGTTGGTTGGTTTTAAAAAAGTTGATTATATGACTAGAATTATAGGTCTTGAAGAACAAATTAATCACTTTTAGGATCTGCAAATTTAAAAATTGATAGATCAGAATTTTAGAAATCCAAAACAATCGGTTAAATTACTTGATATTGGCTTGTTGTTTCTGATCAACTAGTTCATCTAAATTGAACAATTGATTGGCTTATGGTGGTGATTGATCAATTGATCATTTTAGTTGACCCAGCAATAGGCGTTAATTAGATCTATTAGGTTCGATTAAATTTAGGGTATGATCGAGATCAATCGGTTGAGTTAATTTGATTTTATAATTATATTTTGGTTTTTGAGCTTAGAGTTTCAATCTCTTATATTATATTTTTCATGTTATTTTTTAGTGTTTTTCAATATCCATAATAGGTTCCTACTAGCGATTCCAAGTGGTCTTTGGTTCTATTTTTGCCTTTTGTTTCTTTTTTTTTTAGTGGATGAGATAGTTTTTAATATGCATATAATATAAATAGTTATGTGTGTTAATTAGATGATGAGTGTGATTGATTTTTTCTTGAATAATTACATATGCTATTGTTTTATTTTTCGAGTAGTCATTTATTCTTGAAATCACATTCTCAATCTGTTGAATTAAATTCTATTTGATATGACATTCGTTTGCATTGACAATTATATAAATATCTATTATATCTTAATGTTAGTATATTGGTCAATAACTTCATACTAATAAAGAATAGTTAGTTTATATGCACATAGTATTATATATATCTAGCTGATAAAAGAAGCATCAACTTATGACGAGTGATCATCTCATAGTAATCGAAGCCACCAACCTTTTTTGTTAACAAAACCTTAAGTCTTATTTATTATCTGAGCCAATAATTGCATTTGATCTTTGACATGTATTCCATTACTATATGTCATCATGCTTAATATACATGTGTGTGTATTTGTTTCAATCCTTATAGTTATAAATAGTTAAAATATATATTAAGTATTATTTTCTTACTGAGTTAATTAAACTCACCCCTCATTTTAATATTATTTTAAGTTCTTAAATTCTATTAGCAGGTTAACCTTTAATTGAGAGTTCTTACTATTTTGTTTGTTGGTATATCTTACTTGCTTCCAAGAGTATTTTTATTTTTTTTATAATTCAATGTTTTAGACACACCATTATTATGATTTTTTCAATAAAGTTTAGATTTTTTTTCAAAGATTGAATTTTATTTAATGTAATAAGTATGTTGAATTATAAGTTGTTTTATTAGTTTTGAGAAATATTTGAAAGATTATAAAATATTGCATTACATACACATGCACATGCTTCAATGTCTAGATCGTGGGTTGATACGTCAATTTAGATTAATTTAACATGATATTATTTTGATTTTATTTAAAAAAATTAAAATGATTTTGCTTTGAAAAATAAATTAAAAATCAACCTGGATTTATATATATTTGTTTTGTGATACACTCCTGTGTTGCTAGTTGTTTAGAATTCAAGTTGTGATAATAGAAGTTGACCTTGTTGATTTGATTTTATATATATATATATATATAATATAGTATAAATAAAAAGAAACTTACTCCTGATAAAAGGAAACTATTTCAATTATACTTTTACTTTCAAGATTCAATTATTTTTAAGATTAAGTGGTTATTTAATATATTGTATCCTTGATTAAAAAAAGAAGAAGAAGTTAGTATAAAGTCTTTTGAAGTTCCATAAGCTTATTTGCTTTCCACAAGGTTTGAAATAATTTGCATGCATCCCCAGCTCAAGATTAATCTCAATTAAACAAGTAGAAATGGCCATGGCAATATACCACTACATTTTTCAAATAATTTGAGTTGAGATGGGAATCCTGCTTTACCGTGCAACAACAAAGGGTCCATTTGTTCAGTTTCATCATTATTGACACTAAATCATGAACATGAATCCTTATGCTGACTCCTTTTTTCTGGATGATATAGTTTATAGTATACTTTTTAGTGAATACATTCAATCAAATTTCTATTAGATATGCTGTTCCTCTTCCCCATAAATGAAACTTGATCTTTTCTTTTGTTTCTCCTTTAGTTGATGATACCCTTTTTCTCTCTTTTTCTGTAAAGTGCGTGTCTCTTTATCTGCCCTTGTACTATTTCCCCCTCTTTCAATTCGCCAATTCAGTCAAAAGCCAACCTTTTTATCTTGTAATGAGAGACAGGAATAGACAGCTCTAATCCCATGAATCTCTTGATGAGATCTTTGTTTGTATGATTGCTTGTTTGAAGATTTACATTTCCTAGAAACCATAATCTTCTCAAATACTAGGGACCCTGCCCACCAAATCCATGGTTGCTTCCTTTTTCTTTTCTTGTTCTTGTTTTCCCATTATTTATGCCGCTGTGTTCCAAGATGAGTCTAAATCATGGAAATGAAATCCAGCCCATCCTATGCCCCGGATCAATGCTTAAATTATGGGTTAGAGAAGTTAATTCAAGTTTATCTCTTAATCAAACCTATATTGTTTTAATTTTTTTTAAGATAAAACAAGTTTTGATAAAAGAAAATCCATAAAATATCAAACTAAATTTTAACTAAATCACAAAATGTCTCATGATTGACTTTCTTTTTTTATACAAGATTTCCAGCACCAAGAGACGGAGACAAGTCAACTCGTTAAACTAGATTTAATAACCATGTTCTAGATTTTCTTAGGAGATGTTGGGAAAAAGAAGGGTTGATATCAGTTTGTGATAAATAAATAAAAAGGGTTCTTCTTTTAGATCAGTTTGTAGAATTACAGCAAGTAATCAGCAGAGAAACCACTTATTTTCCATGCAAGCATCACGCGGAATACATAGAAGCTCACTGAGTAGCAACACTGAGATAATGTATGAACTTCGTTGAAGATTATGCAATCCATAATTTCCCCACTTGTCAACTCTTCTTGCCCACTTACATTTTCACATTAACTAAAGTAAGAAGGTTAGTACAATTTTGAGTTATTGGTTAAGGATGGAAACTGCTGTAATCTCCTGTAAGTATAATGCTGCCTGTTTGGCCTGCTGATGAGGTCGAATTATAGGATGTCAAGGCGAGATTAAGCGGGCACCATGCAAGATGGCCTAGTGCTCTAGTTTGGGAATGTACAAATTGTTATGTAGGTTGATTTGGCTGATCCATAGCTACAAGCTCATCTCATCAGGTAGGCTGATTTCAATAAAATACAGGCTGAAGACCAGCAGCAATACATGTGAGAAAAATAATTTAACAAAAATAATAATAATAATAATTCAGATCTTGAAACAGAATCATGTATAGTTTGAGTTCTATTACCTTGCAGACATGAAAGCCATACCAAAGAATACGGCCTTAACAGCTTGTTTCTGACCAGCATAATCAAATGCCAGTGGCAGCATTTCATGCAAGGTAAGGAAAGCCATCACTCCACCAACTGCAAATGCAACAAAAATTTATGGTGAGATTGAAGTAGCACATTGACTTTCTCCAAACATCTGGAGAAACTGAGAAATAAATGGTACTGCATACCTGATCCCAGCAACCCCTCAAGAACTTCAGGATTCAAGCTGCTTGGGAATAGATAAGCTACAGTCAAGGAAAAGGACATTCTTATTGGTCGAAATTAAATGACTTCCCATGCTTTAGCAACATAAGCAATAAAAAGAAGTTGACATACCAACAAGCACCACACCAAGTGGCTCAGCCAAACCAGAAAGTGTAGCTAATTTGAATGCCTGCCACTTGCTGAAATGCGGACAGAAACTACCTAGTTAATTTATATTATGGGTATAATACAATAAATTCTACTCTGTTGACATAGCAGCAAAAACAATATAGCCGTAGGTATCAGCAGAACACTGTGGTCACATAAATAAGGGTAGCTATTATATATCTAGCCACTCCGACCCCTTAGGCAGGAGCCAGTAGTCTGGAGCCAAAAATTGTTGAGTGTATCTGCACTATATCATACTATTAAATGATATGTGCAAAAATCAGGTTATGGTTTCCTTTTTGTTTTCCTTTATTTGAGATCCTTGCTTTCTTCAGGAAATGAAAGATCATCGAGGCCAAACAAGAGCGTTAGTGAATAGATCAGGCCACTATGGTGGGCACTAATGCTACCCCAATAAAAAAGCAGCACTTCTGACTCCCTTTAATATTTTGCTACAACACAAGGACATAACGTAGAAGAATAAAATTGCTACCTTGACCATCTTCAGCAGTGCCTGGGATATCCAAATTTTTTTTAATCAAACTCCAGCACATCTTCCTGACCTCTATATTCATTACTCTGCCACTCTACAGTTCTATCTCTAGATTCTAGACCGTCAACAGGGCAATTATCGCCACCACTATCACCAGTAATCGCCTCCCTATTTGTTAATTCTTATTTCGAGTAAAGTACCATTTCAGGCTACTTCCACAGAAAACATGCTTCGGACCATTTCTTTCTAAAGGGGATTTTACTGATGCTTTAGAAAGCTGAATAGAGCAGTGCCTTGGGAAATTTTTACCTCTGTGTTGCAAAATAAATAGGAAGTGCAACAGCAACACCCTGTGGAAAAAGACATGAAAAAGTTAGGACAAATAAATAGGCAGTGCAACAGCAACACCCTGTGGAAATGAAACATAAAGAAGTTAGGATAGTGGGAGGATAATATAAATTATATCTTCAACAAACTTAAGCTTTTAGATTCAACTGGTTTTTTAACATAGTAACAATGACCAACCACAACATCATATTTTATATTTGTAGATGGGAAAAAGCATTAACAAAATACAGGAAAATTTGATAAACAAGGTTTTGGATATTAATTGGCACAAAAGTCCAGCCGCAGAAAATATCCTTCTCAAGCACGACATTATGGAACTTTCAAAATGAAAACCAAACATATCCACTGCGCCTAGACACATCTTATCATAAGATAAATTGCATATTATGTCTATAGGCAAGAAATACACAATTAATTCCCACTACTGCTGGCAACAGAACACATCCTCTCAATTCTTTTGTATTAAAATCCATAAATAATTGGCACTTCAAATGCTCAAAGTTTAAAGGAACCAACTCTCATTCAGGAAGAAAGCAACCTCTTTGAAGAACTGATAGCATATGTAGGCATACCTCTGGAATGTTGTGCAAAGCAATTGCCAGAGCCAAATTAATACCAACACGAAAGCCCTAAAATAGAATTATAAAAGAAGATTACAGAATTGACTTACCAAAGAATAAGAAAATAGCTTCTGGATCTCAAGACATTAAAACAATCATTGTTAGCTTCCAGTTGACAATTGTATTTAATGGAAATAACATGCATACTAAAATTAATTTCTAAAACCATGTGGCACCAAATTGGTTGCATCCAGGACTCAACAGGTATTGAAGTGGGTTGTGACTGAAGGCAACATTGTATGAAAAAAGATTACAACATCTTAACCAAAGATCCTTGGTTATTGTGATTCGGCAATTCATAATAGCATACTGAGAAGCAACAAATTTGATTCTTTCAGATGTGGACTATAATTTTTTTCATAAAAAGATTCTAAAAAATGGAACTAAACTCCTTATTTTGGTGCCATTGAGTAATAGTGCGACTGAATGGTTCACTTTTCTCGTCTTCATCATACCAAAGTCAAATAAACAATCTTCTTAGCACAGGAAGCACAAGTAAAATGGCGTGCAAATGCAACCCACGATACTAAAGAAGGTAAAAATATCACAAAAGAGACAAGTCTTTTTCTTCAAGAAATTAAAACGTAAACATGGTGCTGAAATGAACAAGCTCCAATTTGTTAAACAATCATATATTATGACTTTAAGAAAAACCCTTCGTGTTTCTGTTAGGATGAAGCTTTGATGGGTGAGTTTCATTCAAGACTGGTGTATTTTAAGAGTGACACAAGTACTAGACTTCAATCTGTGTATGCATATATTTTTTAGCCGAACATAATACCAACACTACAGAGGAAATATAAATAAGGCTAATGCTACCTTAATTGATCCAAGGAACACTGCCATTCCCTCTGGGAAGTTATGCAAGCTTATTCCTGCAGTCCATGAAAGACAAGATTCAATCAGAACAGACTCGTTTATGAACTTTTCCAACTAAAAGGTACTAAATTTACTGTTTCCAACTCTTAGGGCCCTGATATCTTTACCAGTTTAGTTAAAGAAAACGAGAAAAAAAAAAAAAAAAGAGCACAAGCAAGCAAAATCGAAGTTAGAGAGTGATAGAACAGGACCAGAGAAGGTCAGTCATACCTATTGCAGTGATAATTCCACTGAACAAAACTTGGCGACGATGCTTTTTCATATTGTCCTTTCCCCCTTGGTCACCATTTTTCTGTTACCAAACGAAGTTCCAAACTGTCACGTTACCTTCTAATATTCTAGCTGCATAGAAAAGCAGCCATTGTTGAAGTGACAAAACAATTAAGTATTAGGAAAATGTATCATCCAGAACCTTTTTACTTTTAACATCTATGCTTGAGGTAAGTGTTGGCTCTGGGATAAAATTGGCGATGATACCAAAGAATACAACACCTCCAAAAAACTGTACCGTCAAGGAAAAAAAATTGACAGGTATAAATGAATAAATAATGTCTAGTACGCAATAAAATTTGAATTTGATGAAGAAAAGGAAAGATATAGCTAACCCAGAGATTGCCTTTTAAGAATCCAATTGAATTGATAGCATTATGAGCAAGATCAAGGAATGATATGCAGAGCATCAGGCCTGCAGCAAAACCCTGCATAGGAAGCTTAGAAAGTGTTAATGCAAACACCTTCCCCTGGAGTTTAATACAACATTAGGATCATTCATGGTAACTCCAAGCCGCAGCATTCTCTCATAAGCATGTACTAATACCAGAATTAAGCAGACACAGGAAATTAATTAGCCACTATCCTTTCATAGGTAGATAAAACACTAAAAGGTGGAGTTCTTTTCTTGTGAGAAGAAGAAGCAATAAAGAAGGGCAAAACAAAACAGCTTTTTGAATATGGAGACTTCAACTTCAGAAAACCACCTGTAATAACCCAAGCATCTTCAAATTGGGAGTCTGACAGAGAATTACAAAGAGCGCACCTGTTTCGTAGTCCAAGAGTTATAGATAGGTTAAATGTGTTAAGCATAGTAAACAAGAAAAACTGGTGTCCATACACAAAGTCAGTGAGCATCAAAAAACACACCTCAGTAAGTAAACAGGACATCATAACTGGAAGAGTAAATAGTAATATTTGAATTTCATGCCATATTCATGTAGACAAGTCTTTCGTTGATAACCTAGTGAAGTACTCGAACCACCTCGAACCACCCAGAACAGAGACGCCAGGCACAATAATCATGAAAGTGACCGTGGAGATGCTCTCACTCAGACCAAAACGTTAACAATATAGAAAAATATGAGTGCTAGGACCTAGGGGGTGTAGTGGGTGCTGAGGATTTGACAAATTTTATAGGGCCTTTTGTGTTTGGAAAATTATGGATTCCAGGCAACTTTAGGCAAGTAAATTTTATAGGCCTCTTCACATGAGCTTCTAACACTAGACCAAGTAAATTAGGCAACTTTCTAATCTTCAACAGGCATTGTTAAGAATTAAGGCTAATGGATTTACTTCTTTTCCTTCAAATTTTTTTTTTTTTTAAATCGTCTTTTCCTCAACAATCATCTTACCGAAAAAAGGATTCCTCCGTTCATCATTTCAATCACTAGTCTTCATTATACATAACAGAAACTCTCAATCAACTTCTAAATTAACATCCCTAAATTTTAATCTTCTTCTTGTTACAATTTAGATTCAAGAAACCAGTCCACAAGCAAGAACAATCAGGACCAAATTTAATCCGACTATAATATAACAAAAACTGCAATTTAAACCAACACAACAGAGTCTTCCACATTATAGTAAAAATGCATGAAAAACCATGAACCAACTAAACCCCACATCATATTTCCATTAAAAAAAAATGATAGTAAAACAAAGTCCACAACGTGAAAACATCAAGAACCTCAAAAAGACTACGTACGCAACCATATCAGCACAAAAAGAAAAATCCTTAATCATGGTATCTTAAAATTTTCAAAGAAAACAAGAATTTTGAAACCAACCCATCATAGAAAAACATAAGAAGTTGCAAGCTTTATATATAACTTACCTATAGAAGTGCTTAATCCACCCACAAGAGACAGAGCCAAAGCTACCATGACCTGAGAATCCATTGAAAGAAATTCTTCTTTTCTGTATATGACAATGACCCAAGTACTGTTTAGAGCTAGTTTATATAACCACTCCCCTGAAGGAATGATTGTGGTTAGAGGAAAAGAACATAAAAAGGAGAAAGAAAGGGATGGTTTGAGAGAAAGGAACAAGAAATGTTCAAGGAAGCGTTGTTTCCTTACTCAACCGTCTATCCGTTTGCCATGCGGTAAAACTTTGATTTTTATAACTTTTAAATTTTTTTCATGCTTTAAAATTATTTTTTACAATATTTTTAAATGGTTATAATGTACCGATTTAAAATAATTTTTTTAAAAAAATATTATTTTAATATATTTTTAAATAAAAAATAATTTTCACTACACTCATAAACATTTACTTCAACTAACTTATTACCACATTTTAAAATAAAAATATAATTAAATTACATTAAATTAAATGTTACTAATAAATAATAGTTAATACTCTTTAACATAATTACAAAACGTGAACAGGCTAGTAAGTTTATCCAGAAATAATTAATTTAGGGTTGAATTAATTTAAATAAAAAAATAAAAAAAATTGATTGACTTAATTAAAAACTCAAGCTAACACGATGATTGATCTAAGCCAGATCAAAATATAATCCTTAACTTGTTAATATTTAAAAAATATTATTTTAATCTTAAAAAAATACTCAAATTCATTTTTATAATCTATAATTTGGAGTGATATGTCTAGTTTTATAACTATTTTATTCTGAAAGTTTTTGGAAGAACGGAAGTATCTTTTTATATTTTGATGGTGAATAAAATTATTTTCAATCTATTATTTTGGATTTTAAATTAAGAGGAGTTGGATAAAAATATTTATCATATATACAATTATACATTATTCAAATGTAAATCATTTATTTAAAATTTAATTTAAGAAATATTTAGTTTTCATATATGATTTAAAAATCTTAAACAAATAAAAAGATTGAGATTCTGATAAATAATTAACAGTTTACTCTTTATATCATGTCTCAAACTTTGAAAAGCAATTGTGAGCAAGGCCAAGGTTTGGAGGGCAATACAATACATTAGCCTAATGTTTTGTTGCATCTAATATTAATTTAATATAATTTAATTTGCCATAGCTATAGTTAGGTATTCAAATGAAACTTTGAAAGATTAGAGATTTAAATGAAATCTAAAACTCATTTGGAGCTGCGCTTCAACCTAAATTTTAAATAAAAATTTTGTTTTAAAGTAAATTTTTTATTTTTTATTATTTTAATATGTTAATATAAAAAATATTTTTTTTAAAAATAAAAAATATTTTAATATATCTTAAAAAAATATTTTACCACACTTTTGACACAACCTCTAAATAAAATAAGAAGTACAGAACCATAAATTATTTGTGTTTGAGTTTAAGTAAATCTATATTTATTGTTTTTTTAATCTAAACCGATAATATTTTATTATTTTTTATTTTAATCTAATTATATTTAGATTGAGCTTGGTTAGATTAATTAGATTGAAAATCAACTCATCAACTCATTTATGAATTTATCAATTAACAAAAATTAAATTAGAAAATTAGATTTAAAAAATTAATAAAATACAACAAAAATTGTAAAAAGAAAATGAGCCTAATTATTTAAGTTTTGACTTGCAAAATATTTATTCGAGACCGTTTATCAAGAAACAAAATAAATGACATTATAAGATATACAAAATTGAATTAAAATTAGAAAATGTCGTCCCATTAGTGTTAAGTTGAAATTACATGTAAAACCTTGTCATTTATTTCTTTTCCCTTCTCAAGCCTTTTCAACACTCAGACATGCTCGCCTTCAGCTTTGTCTTAAGCTTATGGCTCGGGCTTTCGAGTTTTGTGCCTTCTGATGTGGTTTCTAGACTTTGAGACATGCAATCAGAGGGATTATCCAAGGTTTATGAAAATATTAGGAGGTAATTTTGATATATTATTTTACTATATAGTTATTATAACAATCTTACTATATGGTTATTAAGTAATGACTTTTGATCATTGTTTTGAAATTAAAAAATGCATGTCTTGTTTTTAAAAAATATAAATTCACTTCAAATCTATTACAAATATAAGTTTATTTAATATTGTTATCTTTTTAATTAAATCTATTTTTTTATTAAACAAAATCATATAAATTATGACACTTATAAATAGAATTTATATTGATGTTTATTTATATTTCATGAATTGTTAGGATTCATTAATAATTATTATTTCAATCAGAAAGCAAAATTAGTGATTATTACAGTAAAAAAAATAAAAAAATCAAACTTTTATGCTAAGAATATTTTATATGTAATAAACAAGTAAAAAAAAATTAATATTTTTTAAAATAAAAATAATTATAATATGATTAACTCGAGGGTTCAACACTAAGACGACGTGGTTGACTTGGCTTCATTTGATTTTTCCCTTCCATAAACCCTTTTGAAAACCCGCTTAGTAGAAAACGCAACCAATTCACCACTTTCTCTCTCACTTTCCCGAGAAACAAACACCTAGTCCCTTCCAAGAAAAATGTCCTCTCGCCTCTCCTCCATACTCCGCCTCCGCTCCCACCTCCTCCACCGCATCCCCGCCACCACAACCACTACGACAGCCACCGCTCTCTTCCACAGTTCCACCAAATCAAAACCCATAATCCTTACCTCCCTCTCGGATCTCCATTCTCTTTCCACTCACCGCTTCTTCTCCACCTCCCGCCGCCACATCCCCACCCGTCCCAAACCAGTTGACATCGGAGCTCGAGCTCGCCAACTCCAAAACCGTCGTCTCTGGACCTACGCCTTAACCTTCAGCTGCATAGCAGGTTTCATCGTCATAGTACTTAACAACTTTCAAGATCAATTAGTCTTTTACATAACACCAAGTGATGCGGTTGAGAAATTCAAGAACAACCCATCAAAGAACAAGTTCCGATTAGGTGGTTTAGTCCTTGAAGGCAGCGTAGTTCATCCGTTATCAAGTCCTGAAATGGAATTCGTTGTCACTGATTTGATTACAGATATTTTAGTTAAGTATGAAGGGTCCTTGCCTGATTTGTTTCGAGAAGGACATTCTGTTGTTGTTGAAGGGTTTATGAAGGAATTGGATGATAAGGTGAGGAAGGAAGTTGGGTTGAAGAATGTTTCTGGGAAGGCGAGGAGTGGAGAGTGCTATTTTAAGGCGTTTGAGGTCTTGGCTAAGCATGATGAGAAGTATATGCCTCAAGAAGTTGCGGCCGCGATTGAGAGGAATAAGAAGTTGATCGAGGCTGGTGAAGTTGGGGAAGGTGGAGATGAGAAGAAGAAGTGAAATCATGGGTATGATTCAAGATTTTTTATTTTTTGATCAATTCTATGATTTATACTTGTTTTTTGGTAATGTAGTGTATTTGATCGGATGTTATCTGATATTTAGTGATAAGAATATATATGAAATAGGAGGGATTTAATTGGGAGCTATCTATACATTGCTCGGTTCTATCTATGCTTTGTTTTGAGGTGAGAGGATAGATAGTTATTGGATTTTGAGGGACAGGGAATTTGATCAATTGAGGCTGCAACTTTTGTAATTGCATATTGATTTATGAATAATCTTTCACTTTAATGCAATTATGAATAAACTCCATCAATGAATGAATGTGCTTGTGGATTGATGAGTGTGAATTAGTTTTCAATAATTATGCTAATGTTTCTGTTATGGATTTTTTTCCCCAATGTTTGGATATTTTATTTTTCTGTGGCATGTATGGTTGATAAAAGTTGAGCCCATGATTCCAGTCTATCTAGGATGGAACTCCCTCCTGATTTTAGAGTGGAATAATAGTTTTTCTGCTGAAAATTAGGGGAAATGAATAGGTTTCAGAGCTCATCATACAAACAATGACCAAATAACTTGACTACGATGACTGTTATTGAAACTTCCTTTTTGCATTCCCAAATTGTTTTTGCTAGTGATTTTATATATATATATATAAAAATCTTAGTTAAATCATGCCATTATAGTGTTGCTTCTGCCTTACTGAAAGTTCAGGACTTTCATAGATATGGTTTCCTGTATTTGGTTTAGAGACATAATACTGCAGTGGATGCTGTTGAGTTTCTCATAGAGATGATGTTGTCCGTTTTTGTCCAGAAACCTGAATTTCAGATAGTTTAATCAGCAGGTTTTGAGTTCAGTCATTAATTCAGGTCTGTGGATAATATACATGCTCATACCAGGAAACACAGTTTGAAACTGGTATATTTGGCTCTTTATACCTAGGCTCAGAACAATGACATAAATGGTGGTATTACTGACAAGTTGTGGGGAATATCACTCTTTGGTCAGCTTTGGCTAAGAATGGTGAGAAGTATAATGCTTAATGATGAGGTTATGGAAACTATTGAGGTTATGCTTAATGAGGTTATGGCTGCTATTGAGACTAGGCTGGCTGAGTCTATGAAGGAGAAAATCATTGATTGTTCATTGACGGGCATTGCTTGAAAGTTCAGATATTTAGTGGACAATGACTTTGTATAGAGGTGGTGCATAAATAGTTTACTTTGAAATTTGAAAAAATGGTGTTATTTGATTAATGAGCATGGCTTTATTTGCTTTTCTTTCTCGCCAGCTTGCTCCTCATCTATAGGTTGTGTTTGTTTAGTATCCGAAAATAGAAGGGACAAAAACGTGTTTGGTTTGAAGGCAATGACATAAATTAAATCTGTTTCTAGGATAGTTTTTGGAGTGAATTTATACTCTTTTAGAACAGTAAGGACAAGGGGACATGTCCTGTCTATCTTCAATTGTGTCCATCTCTTCTATTTGATATAGTAACCAAATGCTACCATTTGGTACATGAGCATTAGGTTAACAGTGGGTAGTTGGAAACTAAATTGATAGATATTCAGATGAGGGAATCCGTATTGCCCTTGTGTGTTGTGGAGGAAGTTTGGCATGCAGTTTTCTCTGGATTATCTGTATTCTTTCCTCGTGTACACTAACAGAGTGATGGGTAAACATCATTCAAGGAATGGTCATTGTATCATTACAAGTGGCAGAACTTCAACGTTTCAATTGGGTGTAGTTGGTGAAAAAAATCCATTTTTCTAACCAAAATGATATCGCTTCAAGCTTTTTTTTAGCCTTGTAATCCGTGTTCCAGGTCCCGAGCCGGATTGATTCTGGGTCAGGTCTTATAATCATAGGTCTTATAACCATTACACGTACAAAATATTTGAAGAAGAAAGAAATATAAAGAGCAAAGACATGCTATATGAGGCTAAGTACAAATAAGCAGTTAAGTAGCGTATATAAATAGCAAAGACAGACACCAGATGAATTCATTCCTCACCTGTAAAAATCCAGCCCCAGCAACCATCGCCCTGTGACAGGGGTCACCCACCATATGTCCCACAGTGATGCATGATTAGAAAATGCTGATGAAGGTGCCATATTTTAAACGACAAAGAATGGAGCCTTGGAACTGCTAACATACTCCATGTTTCAAGTGAAGGAGTTGGTGTTTATTTTAGGTTTGCAACATTGAATAGCTGGTTTTTTGAGATTTATATGCTTGTGATTATGGACATTGGATTATCAGATGTACATAGTTAAGGGAAATCTGCCTTGTTGCTATCAGTTAAGGTACAAGAAATGGGAGCTAGATAGGCTATATTGGGATAAAGTTTTTGAGACATGAGATTTAAGACATTTTATTTTATTTTATTTTTCTAAGCAATATATAATTATAATAAACAGGCTCAATGTCATAACCAAGCAATCTAAGTGCAATGTCTGTTTGGGGTTGGCAATTGATTCAAATGGTCTGGTTTGGACAAAAAATCTTTGATTCAAATGGTCCGGTTTGGATAAAAAATTCTAAGACATTTTTATGATTCGAAATTCTAACTTGTTCTGCAGGTAATCATGATTTCATTTGATACGAGATACCTTAGCAGTGGTAGATTCAATCTTCAACATTAATGAAAAGGATCTTGCCTGTATAGTATGTCTTTTAATTTGGTTCTTCCATAATTTTGAGCCGAAACGAAGTCAGGGATTAAGATCGAATCATGATTGTAAGAAACAAGCAAATTTTGCTAAGCTGCTCCTTTCTGAATTTTGAAGAACTCCTTAATGAACATTGTCAGCATCCACAAAAAAAAGACAGAAATTTGACAATTGACTATCTACTGTATACACTGTCCGTGTCAGATCAAGTTAAATTAGTCAATTGAGTCATCAGAATCTCGTGTTGCTAATGTGCTCCATTGCCATTTTTGTTGAGTTTCATGAGGCTTTTTGTCAACCAAATGGCTGTTTCTCTTGATGACACAGCTTCTTCGCTGAAGGGTCCTAGTACTCCTGATAGCTCCTCATACCTTTCCTGTCTTAGCAAATTTGCACAAATCTCTAGCAGTGATTCCAGAGCATCTGCCCTTTGCAGGCTCTGAGGATTCCATTCAATCTTTATTTCATCACCATGTAGGGAAGTCAATGAACTGATCAATGAGATATCACTAGGGGTTCTGTTCATTTCCTTTTGTCCAACATCATTTCCGCAAGGCAGTTTTGATGGTGTTGATTTCATTTCTGTTACTGCTGGGAGTTTGCAGAATTTGTGTTCCAATTCCATATCATGTCCAGTTTTGTCAGCCATCGGGGATGCTGATGCCTTTTTGTAACCAGAAAGGCCAACATAGCCGGCTGAATCTTCAGACAGCTTTTCCTTTCTTTTGCAAATCCCAAGACTAGCATTTTTGAATTCCATGCTAGCTTGTCCGACTCCACAGAGCTTCTCTTGGACTATTTGTGACTTATTAGAAGCAATTTCTGGTTTCTCATCTTCAGGGTGAGTCCTTGCAATACTTGCTGAAGAGGTTTCAGAGTTGGCACTTTCGGTTTGTTCTGCACTGTTGTACAAATCACTGGCTGCTACTTTTTGGTCAAAAGCATCCTGCTCAAAACATCTGCACCCCTTTGATGGACTTGCTTTCAAACCTATGTTATTCTTGTGAACACTAGACTTGTTAGGTAACCGGGTTCCTTTTGGTTTATCCAGTAAGCTGTATTCGGACTTCACAGGGAGGAACACGAGAGATAGATTTTGGCATTTAGCAAGATATGGCTGTAGATGGGGGTGCCTCAACAGCTCTGCAGCCTAATTAGGACAACGCAAATATTAATGAGAACAACCTTTTGTAATAAGATAAGAGAAGCAGCAAGGGCATCTCAGACTCACTGTTGGTCTATGTTCTGGGCTCTTCCTCAGCATGGTTTTGATTAACTGTTTTCTGCAGATAAGAAGCTAACCCCTTAGTTGTATTTTCCTTGATATAGTGCATACGCATTAAGAGGTTACAGAGAGTATGACTTACAATGTGGAGGAATAGGCAGCTGGGAGTGGAGAAATGGAAGAACGATTTATCTTATTAATCAGTCCAGCCATATCCTGTGCATAAACATGGTAAAAGTTAACGACCACGTGTCAGAAAAAAGTAAGTCTAATGTTTGTCCGAACAAGGTCATGTGCCGCATACATGAGCTTTAAATGCAGGTTGATGTGCAGCTATCTCAAACATACAGCAACCTGTAAAATCATAGAAAATGTGATTTCGAGAGATTATGCTACCATGTTGGAAAATTTAACAAATGTGTCAGCAGGATTTTCATTACCTAGAGACCAAATGTCTGATTTGTAGCCATAAGGTATGTCTGCAAGAAGCTCAGGACACATATAGTTGGGGGTGCCTACAATCTACAGAAATAACAAGCTGTATTAGTAAGCTGTCAGCATTTCCTAGGAAAGTTCAGATAAACAAATGATCCCCTTGGTTATGCCACCAATGGCAGAATTAGCAATACATAGGAGCTTGGCACAATCGGAGCAGATCGATAATTGAACCATTACCGTGGATGCAAGATCCTCCTTGTTCAACAATTTTGCAAGTCCAAAGTCACCTGGACATGTACTGTGAGATAATACAGTTTCTGTGCAATTGAAACAAATAAAATGTTATAGAGTTCTGTGTATTTGCATCCTGACCTAGCTGGATGTTGCCATCTTTCGTAAGGAATATGTTAGAGCACTGGCATTGGAGAGTGGATTCATATCAGAATGATGTTATGAACAAGTTTTTTCAAATGAAAATTGCTACCGAAACATACTTTTAAATCTCTGTGAAGGACACGATTGGAGTGGAGGTAGTCCACAGCAAGCAACAACTGTGTCAGCCATTTGCAGAGTTTCTGGAGTGGAGTTGGAAAATAATTTGCATTAGATGCAAAACTAACATGAGAAAGAAAATTGTCACCAAGGACTTTAGTTTCTTGTAGATATTCCACATATTCTTTACCTCTTCAGGAAGATACGTCCCTCTAGCTTTCTTTATCATCTGAGCCCTGTAGCAACAGTATCAGGGTTAAGCATAGAAGGTAAGGATATAGGTTTCCATGAGTAGGAAATTCACAAAATTGAGTCTTTTTCAAGCGTTGAATAAAAATCAACATGCATGGCAAGGCAGTAGCTACTACTGCATGGATCTCTGTCGTCCACACTGTGCGCGGATGGTGGGGATCTGTGCATCCACGCAGTCGCAACCCCATCTAGCAAAACCCTATTGGCAATGCTTGTTTTAGTACGTGCTATGAAATATCTAGGATCTTACATGCCATTTGAAGATTGAACTCAAATTTTTATACTAAAGTAACTTACATGTCTCCTCCCTCACAGTAACCTGTCACGATGCATACATAGGATTCCTGTAAAACATAGGCAGGGAGTGATGATACTGTTTTTGGTACTTGGGAGAGATGATTTGCTCAATAAATTTTCCTTCTGTTTCCCCTTCAATTGTGAGGTAAAACCAGTGTCAACAATAGCAGATTGCTAAAGGGGTACCTTTTCAACCCATGAATCTTTGTACTCCACAATATAGGGATTATTCAGCTTCGATATCAAATTCATCTGCATCATATACCATCAGTATCTAAGTTATGTTCCTCAGTGCAATGCATGAGAAGATAGCAGAGTTAAATAAATGCTGAATTGAGCAGTTTTCTGGAGGCTGATGATAACCTCTTGATATGCTGTTTGCTTGAATTTTTCTGTTTGTTTAGCCAAACGAATCTTCTTCAATACATACCTACAAAAAACAGGTAGATTTCATTTAACAGTGTACTGTAACCAAACATAGTTAATGAAGGAAATGGATTATGGATCCATGTCCACCCATGATGGGTCAACATGGATCATGATCCCATGTAATGGAAAAGTGGGGAGGGAAGTTATCTTGAACACAAACTGAACATTAGAGTTACATTTGGTTAGTGTTCCAATATAGAAAACACATATACAAAAGGGATAAAAATATATGTAATCGGAGGGACAGGGATAGAAAGATAAAATAAATTATGTCTCTTTGTCCCCACTATCTCTGTCTCTTTTTTTTCGAGATAGTAACCAAATACTATTTACATAATTCAAAGGATTCCGAGAATTCGATAACTTGAGAAGAAGAGAGAATAAAAATGTTTGTAAACTTTTCTAAGGAATTTGGCATTCAAGAAGGAAAACCAAAAACTTCTCCATGCTCTGAAAAGTGTCGGACGCTGCAATTCAGATACATTCAGTATGTGAATATTGATTATGATTCATGTTTAGATAATATGTGTTCATGCTTAGACTAATGACTGAAGATGCATGAGACATTTCATATGAAAATAGATTTTGATCCACATATTAGTTTTTCCGACTATAATTTTCTGACAGTAGATCTTCCAAGATAACTTGGCTAAGCTGGATCATATGTCATGTCAGATTTCTGAAAACAGCTTTGTACGGCAAAAACATATTTATTCTGTAACAATTAGAGCAGGAGGAAATACATGAAATATGCGGGCCTAATCACACTTAATAAACAAGTGACTGATCCTTTCAATTATCTCTCAAAGGGCAGAGCTAAGAACTTCATTTCGCATTAACTAACCCTCGCAAGCCATCCACAGTAACATCCAGCTCTTCAGTTTTCACAGAAAAGTTGCATAATATTAAGTAAACAATGATCAATTTTAGACCCTTGTATCCTTCCCAAGTATCTTCTTCTTCTCTCCTTTTTATTTCTGTTTCTTTCTGGAGCAAGACAGGACTCAAATTGAGCCTATCAGGCTGCCCCTTCCCTTTAACTTGCAGGGGATAGTTCTCTTCCCTGACCCCTCTTTTTGAAGCGCGAACAGAAACAAATATCATACCTGAGGAAATTTAACTGCTAGGAAGATTTGGCAGAGAAACTCCATACCTTTTATTCTCAAATTTATGAAGAACAAGAAATGCAGCTCCAAAAATTCCTCTTCCAATTTGCTCTATAACACCGTAATCATCCATCTTTGATACGATTTCTTTGTTCTTAGTCTCCATGACTAACATCAATGCTGAGCAAAGTAACACAACCTTAAGCTATATAACCACTTATTCACTAGCCTCTCCAGCCTGTGCTCCTCATTGACGGCTACATGTCAAGCAAGCCAGAACATTAAATGGCTACAAGCACCATTAAACTGAATTCAAGACCACAACAGAAATATTAACTGTTTGCAGAGGACAATGTCACGGTATAAGCTGTGTGGTTCAGAGATCACAAACAGGAATCATGCTACAACCATGAAGACAGAGTGCTATAAATTCTGCATTTACACCACACATAACTGCTCGAGAATTACCTCATAAAGAGTAAAAAAGAAAGAAAGAAAACCCTTCTAAACAGAATCCTGACTTGCCATCTGAGCTCAAGAAAAATGTGTAAGGAAAGAAACTGAACACGTTGAAGTTAATTTTAAATTCAAAAGTAGGACCAAATTTGAGGCAAAAGTTTAGTTTTCCTCCCGTGACAAGGTATGCCAACCACAGTTTTGAAATAGAAAAGAAAGCATAGCAGCATAACCTTACTTGCATTTTGGGACTCCCAGCATATCATTACTGCCATGAGTGGTTGGTGGGTCACTGTCCTCTAACTAAAGGTTTATTCTATAAATCAAACATCTTTTGACAAACTTAAAAATGTGTCTGAGTACATAGATAGCCCCAACAGATTTTTATATCACTTTTATCCATAATTATTAAACTCTACTCGTCCACTCTAGCTATGCTTATCAGGTTAGCTTGGGACTGATCCACACTTTCATCACGGTTAGATCTTCAAGAAAAATCAACTCAGAGCTAATCCAGTTAAGCTGACGAGTCAATATTTAACGTGATTAAAAAACTAATAAAAATAAAAAAAAAATCATTTTTTTAAAACAACTATATCATTTTAATTTTAAAAAATTAAAATAAAACTGTGTTGATTGCCTCGAGTTAATTTATCTAATTTATAACTCCAAGTTTAATTACTATAATTTTATATCTTAATATAATTTCAACCAACCCTTTTCATCAATCATCATTTGATTATGGATGGCTTTCAAATCATTTTTTTTTTCTTGAAAAAGAAGTTTGTTTTGTGAGAAATGTTATCATAAGTACTCTACCGGAACTTCTAATTGATGAGTCAAGATGGACACAAAAAATTGTTGGAGGATAAAATTGTTACTGATCCAAAATTTAGGGGGCATTTTTTTGGTTTATCCAAGTTTTTTCTTCTTATCTGGGCTACAGCAGGATGCCTTGGCTGTTGTTTTTTCTTCCCTCCATGGCTGCAGTATCTACACTGTTTTGTAGCTCTTAATGGGCTGAAAAATCTCTCTTGTACTCATGCATTTTGATATCAATTCAATGTTGTTAATTCTTCATCCATGTGGTAGGGCCATAGCTCTCTGTATCCATGCTTGGATTGACACACCACACCTCCAGGATTTCTTCCCATTAAAAAGGATGTGAATTAATGGCCAATCAAGCTGCTGAAATACATAAAAAAATATGGACTTTGTGTTTTGAGGTTTTATAATAATTTCTTGGTGTATGCTATCAGTGTAATTTCATTTTCATCATTCTTCGTTTAATCTGATTCGGTAACCGTCACTGTAAAGTTTGGCTTATGGGGAGCGTGGGTAAACTCGTGATTAAATTTTTAGAGAAAATTAAAAAAAATAGAATTATATCAAATTTAATTTTTATAATTTTTTTATAAAATTTAAATTTAAAATCCACGATTGGGTTTCATAAGTAAGATTTTAATAGCAATAAAACAAGTATTATTGAACTGATATAATAATTAAATTTCTTAAAGATTTTATAAATTTCATAGTCATTTAAGATTTACATAATTTTTAATTTTAAAATTTATATGATTAACTAAAATACATATAAGTCAATCCAAATATTCACATTAATATATATATATATATATAGCTAAGGATTAAGAGCACGATAGTAGAAAATCATTAATGTAAAACAAGCATGTGATTGACTTAGAAAACTAGCGAGGTCATTGATTAACCGTCGAGTTACCTCAATTATTATTTTTTAAAATCTTTTTATGTTAATCTAACTTAATTCATCCAAGTCATTAAAAATTTATTGGGATCAATTAAGTTTTAGTTGATGAATGTTTAATCTGCTTCCATTAAAAACTCCATTGGGATCATGTGTAACGATTAAGAAGCAGCCTGGTTTCCTCTTCGGTGGAGCATGATTGTGGCCATGACAAGAGGTCCGCGTGCATCTCAAACATCCGCCGCCGTGCGCTCCTTTGGAAGCCACCAGCAAAAAGCACTCATGATTAGCAAAGCCTTCGAAAATCAGCTTTGCTTGTGTAGCCTGCTGGTAAAATGTTGCTGGGCCACCTTTGCTTGTGTTTATCCTCCCGCTTTCAGTATCTATCCCCAAAAATAAATAAATAAATTAAAAAATTGGATAAAGCTTTTGCATTAGAGTGATAGCCTTGAAATATTGTCTTCAACCCAAATGTGGAAGGTTGAGAGTAAAGGAAGCTTTTCCGCTTTAGACGCATGTAAGGGTTAATTTAGTCAAATTTCAATAAGTTTTGCAATATTTATTTTTTCAAATAATAATGATCATAAGGTCAATGAATATATCAAGCTAACTTGTTATGGTTGCGCACATGTTGTTACTGACCCATTCACCCTTTCATGCCCATTGCTTAATAAAGAAAAAAAATCCTACTTTTACCAACTATCAATTAATATTGCATAAACACTCACCTAATTTCCCGTTATAAAATTATTAAACCATATCTAATACATGACTTGGATAATCATTGAATGAATTGACTCATGTTACTCTCTTATTTTATTTTTCTTAATTTTTTTGAGTTAAAATATTGTTGTTTTAAAAAAAATATTTTATTAAAAAAATAATTTGGATTTTGACGGGGTTAATAAATTAAGAACTTATTTGTTAAATCACTCGAATTTAATTGAATTAACTTTTATTTAACTATTTAAAATTTAACTAAAACAAAATCTCAAATTAATTAAACCATAGATTAATTTTTTAAACCGATGAAGTTTAATTTATAGTATCTAATATATATGAAAACATTAATAGATTAATAAAATTAAATACATAAATCTTAAAATTTAATTTTGGATTAATTTTAGGCAAGTAAATTGATAATAATAGTATGAATGAATTATTTTAGATTTTAATTAGATATTTCAATCGTTAATGCACCACTCCCAATATGAATATAAGTTTAGGAAAGTTTCAGAAAATGGCAAAGCTGGTGATTTTTTTACCATGGGAATATGGAATGTCACATTATGGATGGATTAGGTGACACCACGGCAACGACATGTCATTTTCAAGCATGTCATGTCGTCTGAGCATCCAAGGTGGCACGTCAGCACATTCCTGCCCTGTATAGCAACAGGCAGGTGAACTTAACATGTCTCGTTTCTGAGATGGCAAAAGCCGTTAGCTAGCTAGCATCACGAGGACAAGAAAGGAAATATAAAAAGGTACACGCTCATCCAGTAGAATGCCAACACGTATACCCCCATCAATACAGATGGCCCGGCTGGCTGGCAGAAAGAGAAATCTTTTTATTTGTTTGTTTGTTTTTGGTATTTCAAAGGGTAAATTACATTTTAGTCCTTATATATTTATAATTATTTCATGTCAATCTCTATAGTTTATAATTTTTCTTTTTTATAAAGTTTCTACTAACCCGGCATCATAGATGTCTCAAAAATAAAATTATTTAAGCCTCCTTATTTCAAACCTTCTTTATCTATTTATTTATTAGATAACTTTCATATCTTTTTTAATATTCAGAAGAATTTATATTACATGTAATTACCAATAATTATTAGGAATTTAATAGAAAAATATATTTTTACACGCCACATGAGAGTATACTTTTTAAATTAAGGGGGTCTTTGATATTATTTTAATGTAAAATAATTATTTATTTTAAAAAAAAATCAAAAAACTTAAAAAATCTCTTCATAATTAAATGCTATTTGCTATTTAATGCAAGACCATGCTGAATTTTTGAAAACATTTAATGTGGGAGTCATAATATATTTCATGAATGAATTGATAAAAATGTTATATAAATTAAATATTTGTTGAGATAAATATAGTTATTGTAATTAGTGTGGAATCCAAAGAGATTTAATAAGATATAATATAAGACAAGGTCATTAACTTAGTTTCCTTTTATGTTTTTTTTTCCTCTATTTCCATTTCCGATAAATTGTACTTCATATGATTTCTTTCTTTAAAATATAGTAATTACTCATAATATGGGATCGAAAATAAAACAATCTCAAACTATATAAATCAAATTGAAATAATTAAATGATTCTTTAGGGACTGAAATATAGTTTTACCCTTTCAAAAATCAAAGAGAAATTATTGAGTAGGAGACCATCAAAATTATAAAAAGAAAATGAAATCTCAAAAGAGGAAGAGAAAACTCAATCAAAAAACTCTGTCTGTGTGTCTGTCTCTCTCCCCCTCCTCTCTGACTGGCTTGGCTCCCCCCCCACCCCTTCTCTCTCTCTCTTCTGGGTGATCTGGTCCATTTCTTACAAGGTTATGATTTTTTTCTCTGTTTTTAGTGTTTCAATGGATTTCTTGCCTTTTTATTTATTTGTTTGTTTGGTTTCATAATGGATTTCTTGCCTTTTTATTTATTTGTTTGTTTGTTTGTTTGTTTTCATTTGATAAAAGCAGGGATTTTTTATGCAGTTTTGAGCTAAGATCGGCTCAAAAGGAACCCTTTATTGTTTAACCAGGTTAGTCTCTATACCTGATATGCATACATCATGCACGTGAGGTGTTTATGAGCATGTATATGCACGTATTTGTTGCTGGTAGCTTTTGATTTTTATTTTATTTTTACAATTGTAGGATTATGGACATGAGTGTTTTTATGGGTTCTGGTTTGGTTTTGGCATGATGAAGGAAAAAGATAAAAAAATTTGAGGTCTTTGTCAGGTTTTAATGTTCAAAAGGGAAAACAAAGAGATGTTATTGGGGGGAGGGGGTCTGGGATTGTGCTTTTGGTTTCTAGTTTTGCTATTTTGGTCTGGTTTTTTGTTTTTAGTTATGGTTGTTACTATTGGTGTGGTTGAGGATTTGTTTAAAGAACATGAATGTTAAGGTCTTGGTTGCTGTTTCGTCGCTTGTGATATGTATCTTGTTGACTTTTGAAGGTTTTTGTTATTCAATTTTACTATGTCTACTTATGTAATGAAATTTTTTGAGATTCATTTCCACTTGGTTGAGTTGTCTTCAGTTCAACCATCAACTGGTTTTGTGTGCGTATAGAGGTAAACATGAAAGAATGTGAAGAAGAGTGGTATAATCTATCTCTAGAAAGATACTTTCAGGCATGAGTGTGAGACAAAATAAATTATTTTTTTGTGTGCATATAGAGGTAAACATGAAAGAACGAGTTTACTTCCTCATAATGATTGTGATTTGTGAAATCAGGCTAAACATAGAATCACCATGAAGCTATATCTATGAGCTTGATTTACCTCAATAAGATTCATTCTTAATTGGGATAGAAACATAGATCCCTCTTCTCTTTCTTCAATTCCACTATCCTTATACATAGTACTCTGATCATCGGGCATCTTGTTCTTCTTTAGTATCTTCTAGAATGGTTTGTTCAACAACACCAATTACAATTCCACCTCCCCCAAATACTCAAACTTTTAATTATATTTCACATCCTGTGGTCTTCTTTAGAAATATCTTTATA
This sequence comes from Populus ilicifolia, assembly GCA_015708895.1. Lineage (NCBI taxonomy): Eukaryota > Viridiplantae > Streptophyta > Magnoliopsida > Malpighiales > Salicaceae > Populus > Populus ilicifolia. Next base: position 665,820 of record SRLM01000026.1, read on the forward strand.
TATGCTGTCCAAATCCCACTTCTATAGCTGACATTTTTGTCTCCTGTCATGGGCTGGTTAGATTACAAGATGTCTTCAGTAAACTCCTTGCTAAACTGCCTTCTCCACCATTACCTGATCTTGTCTTCCATGACAAGATGTTCTGATCTTCATTCTAGATAAACCAAAACTGAATTTTATCTCGGCTTATAAGGTCTTAATATCCTCTGGAATGTTCCCTTCTTTTTATCTAGCTCTTTGAACATTGAAGTATATAGCTCTCCCTGTTTGGCTATCTTTCTGAATTGAAAGATGTAGCTCTATGTCGATACCACATGAATTGTGAGACCTTGTAGATATTACAATGATCATCAAAGGTTAGCACTTGCTTCATAATTTCTTGTTTCCGGATTCTTTTTCCATCATATTAAATGACTTAGTTCCCTTGATGTTTCTATACTGCTTGTATCCTCAAATTTTCCAATCCTTTCTTATGTCCTCAACTTTTCCTTACCTTGCTTATGCTGCCTTATTCTTCCTTTCTCCTCTCCTATTGTCTTCCAAGCCTCATCATATAAATCTTGCGTGTTTCCTCATTACTTCATCACAGCAGCTTAATATACAACTGTGCAAGTTAAAACCTGCCTAAGGTTCACAGAAGGCACGTGGTTCCTTGTCTTTTGCTCTCAATAATCCTGGTTTTTTGAGGTGGGTGGGTGGTTATACATGAAACTCTTGTTTTCAAGGAATCTAAAGGCATACTGAGAAGGAATGATTCAAATTATGAAATGTCAAATTTGCCCCTGTCTATGTGCATGTTATTTGGTATTGCTCAGCTGATGCTGCTTGATATCCATCAAAAGCTTAAAGGTAATAAAATATTAGATTATGAATTATCATTTAGTACTTTTTGATATTTTTTACAGTATGCTGAGAAGTTTTTATAGGAGTGGATCTTATATTGACTTTGAATTGTTCACTTTCATTTCATTTTGATGGTTGAATATCTTTAGTTTTGAATCATAGTTGTTTTAGTTAGAGAAATGGTCTTGCATTATAGAAGTAGACTGTCATACTTGGCTTTGGCCATTGGTCTTTAGGCATGTGGGACCATCCTTAGTTTGAAAACTAGTTTTAAAGGAGGATTTGTTTTTGGTATGTTCCATTGTGAAAGCAAAGGCTATCTTTGAAATTTTGTGCTCTTTGGAAATTTTGTTTTGGGTAAACAACTTTTTTTTTTTTTTTGAAATTACTGTCACAGCTTTTGTTCTGGCGAGGTTATAATACGTTTGACTGGCACATTGTTGTATGGATAGCTTTTCTTTTGCATTTACCTGGTACTTGAATATGCATTCTTAACCACTGTTATGATAAATTGAAATCCCTTTTAATATTCATCTTCTCTTGCTTGTATTGATATTCTGGTGCGATTCAGGAGAAGCAAAAAATGGACCGTGACGAGACAGGATGCCAAGCTCCTCCAGAACGTCCTATTTTGTGCGTTAACAATTGTGGCTTCTTTGGAAGTGCAGCTACTATGAATATGTGTTCAAAGTGCCACAAGGATATGCTGTTGAAACAGGAGCAGACTAAGCTTGCTGCATCATCAATTGGAAGTATTGTGAATGGATCATCAAGCAGCAATGTGAATGAACCTGTTATTGCTGACACCATTAATGTCCAACTCAATGCAGTGGAGCCTAAGACCATCACTGTGCAGCCATCCTGTGCTTCAGTTTCAGGGGAGAGAGTTGAGGCAAAGCCGAAGGAGGGGCCAAGCCGATGCACCTCTTGCAAGAAAAGAGTTGGTTTAACAGGGTTTAAGTGTCGATGTGGTGACCTCTTTTGTGCATCTCATCGCTACTCAGACAAACATGACTGCCCATTTGATTACCGTACTGCTGCCCGTGAAGCAATAGCAAAAGCCAACCCTGTTGTCAAGGCAGAGAAGCTTGATAAAATCTGAAGATCTGATGGGATGAAGTTTCATGTTCTGAAATATGATGCACATTTAATCTTTGGGGCTTCTGAGTTGGCCGAGTGTCTTATCAGGTGCCCTTTTTTAATTGTCGTCTATGGGGGAGAAGCAAGGCAGTTTAGGACATCTCTGCAGTATGAAAAATCCTTATCTTATGATTGCCGAGAGTTTGTATGTTGGCCCCAATGTTTTAAGTCTTAATCTATGCTCTGGTTTGAAGGACTTTGTCATGGTCAAGTTTGTAATGTGTCATCCTGTTGCATATGGCATTTCTCTCTAGCAGTATCATAAAACATCCATGGACGCTCGTGTGTACCTTTGTAAATTTTAATTATGGCTTTCGTGGCATTACTAGCGTTCCTGAATCCCATTTATGGTGTGGCTGCTACTAGTATCTAATTTCAGATTTGCAGATGCTGTACCTAAATTTTATCACATCATCTTCTTTGGAGGCTGGTTATCTTCATTGGCAATGATATGCCAATATGAGAAAGGTTATCAAGCCATGGAGACTTTCATATTGGGGGCTGTGCTTCCTTCAATACTCGACAGGTCTTGCTAGTAATTGGAACTTGTTGAAAATAAAATTAGTTTGGATTAACTAGGTTTTATAGGTCAGTATTTTATTTAATTTAATTAGAAACTCGAATTAGATCAAAATCTGTGTTCAAAATTTCTTGAGCTAACCTTCTGGACATACCAAGTTTAATCACCTTGAAATTGAGAGGTGGATTTTTGAATGAGTGGATCCCAATTTTTTACGAAGAATATTCGGAAAAGATTAAAATTATCCTACTAGATTTGTATGTTACCTCGTTATCAAGCGGACCATCTTCTGCATAGGTCCCAGGAATCGAGGTGAAAGATTCTATAGCAGCAGGATGCAGGTTGCTCAAGCATTGAGTTTAATACTTTAGTAAGAATAGCATGCTCTGGTTTGCACTGAAATGAACTCAAAGACATGCCAAGGCCATTTTGTTTTTCCACCAAAAGCGTGATTGCAGAAGTGAACAAGAACTTGAAGCTTTTGGATATAATTTTAAATCAACTCCACAGTGGAAGAGAGAATCTATATTCTATTAAATCCAACCTAATTGATATTGATCTTAAAAGCTGCAGAAGATCAGGAGTGTTGCCAGGAGAAGATCAGCTGGGAGATTTCTACCCGAAGATCAATTCTTTATGAATAAAATTCTATTTTTATTCTCTTGGTTTTGTATTACAAGTCTGCTATGTAATCAGCAGATTTGATTGTTGACAAACTCTATTTAAGAGAGTTATGCAATGAATAAAATTATCTTTCACACAACTTGTCTTTCTTTTCCTTACGTTTGTTGGGCTCCACCTGTTCATAGTCATCAACAAATTGGGTATCAGAGCGAACTTTTCTTGAGGGACTTGTGAGCTGAGAGTGTCTAAAGACAGAAAACAAACCCCACTAATACAAAACCAAAAACATTAAAACAATGGAAACTGAACCAATCATTTCACATGTTTCACCACCAATTTTTTATGGTGATAACTATGAAGCCTGGGCTATTAGAATGACAGTCCATCTTGAAGAAGCATTAGATCTTTGGGATGGTGTAGAAGAAAACTATGTCATCCCGGAACCACCTGCAAATCCAATGATAGCTCAACTAAAAACACACAAGGGAAAGAAGACAAGGAAGTCCAAAGCTAAAGTCTTCTTGTATGCTGCTGTATCAAGCAAAATATTTACAAGAATCAAATCATGAATCTGAAGTCTGCGAAGGGTATTTGAGACTATCTTAAGAAGGAATACCAGGGAAATGATAGAACAAAAAATAAACAGGTACTCAACTTAATCAGATAATTTGAAATGCAGAAAATGAAGGAGATAAAATGCATCAAAGACTGTTATGTTACTTGGAAAGGATTTTCCTGATGAACGAATTGTGCAAAAAATAATGGTAACCGTGCCTGAAAAATATAAGTCTAAGATTTCTTCATCAGAAGAGTCAAAAGATTTATCCAGTAAATCACTGAAGAATTGGTAAATGCATTACAGGCGCAAGAGCAGAGAATATTGATGAAGCAAGAGGAATCTGTTCTGGGGGTTTTTCTAGCAAGGGCACAAAACTCAAGAGGAGACAAAGACAAGAGATTCAACAACAAGAAAAAAAAGAGACTAAAAATAACAAAAACAAGGTGGATTCATATCCACCATGTACATACTATTAAAAAACAAATCACCAGCAAAGAAAGTGCTGGTGGAGACTATATGTCAAATGCTGAAAATGTTGTCAGATTGGACATATGGAGAGAATATGCAAATCACAACATGAAGAAAAAACAGATCTTGTTGTTGAACACATGAAGAGGAACAACTATTTTTTGCAACAAGCAATTGTTAAAGTATCAACATCAAGGATATGGGATGAAGTATACTTGTTCTCTGGGTCTGATGAAAACTCAAAAAGAGAAAGGTTTAAGAAATTCTGGAAAGTGCTTGATATTTTCTTGTTTAATTCTTGATTGAATATTTATGTAGTCTTATATCCTCTTCTACTCGCTAAAAAATAAATAATAAAAATTGTAACAAATTAGAACTCAGAACTCAAGTCAGGAATTCTGATCCTGTCAATTTCTGTTTCTAACTTTAAATTGGACTTTATCATCAAACCCTACTCCTTCAAGACGATCCTTGTCCCCATGGTCGACTTCTGAGAAGTATAGATTCATCAACGTTGAACTTTTTTCTTGAACTGAAAGAGGTTTTTCTTTTGGTTTCCATGCGAACTGAAAGCCTTTCTAGCAATTCTTGGCAATCATATGTGGCGACCAATCACACTCAAATTGGATCTACCCTTCCGGCAGCCAACGACTATTGCTGAACCATCCACCTTGATAGGATCTGACATGGTTTTGCTTTTTTGTATGAGTATTACACAACAACCCATCTTTAGCTTTGATGTCTTCCTTCCTGTTCTCTGCCATTTAGATAGGATAGTGGACAAGGCCAGTGGCATTAGCCTTGGCAGCCAGTTGGTCCCCAGCATAGTGTAGGTCTTTTCACTGCCATGAGCCCCATAAGCAAAAACTGTAGCAGTACTGCCCCTAAACATCCCGGGAATTAAAGGGTTCACTTCTTTGGTAGCACTAAGAAGCCTGGAAGACGTGATGGCTCCTCTGAAAAAAACGCAACGGATCAGACTGGACTACCTCTTGCATGGGAATACGCTTTTTCTTGCTTGTAGAATCAGACTTCATGGACACAAAATTTTCAGCAGCCTTTTTGGATTCTGTATCTTTCACTACACGTTTCTTGCGGGTGAACTCTCTATCCATAAAGGCATGCTCAAACTTTTTATCTGTAGATGATTACCGCTAGGCAATCCACCCGTCTCATCTTCCAAGAAAGACCTTGTCGTTTGTGTGTTTGGTAATGAGATGGAAGATGTTTTCAATTGAAAATAATTTTTTTTAGTTTTTGACATTAATTGATGTATTTTCTGGAAAAAAATAATTAAAAAAAAGGTTCAATCATAAAAACAAACACTCCCTAGCTGGCTTTTTTCCGCCTGGCTTCTTGTCTGTCTTAATTAGCGCAGAACCATCACCAAAAAACTAAAGCTTTTCCATGGTAGTAGGATGCATAGCTACCACAGAGTTATCATCTTTGATGGCTTGTCAACAACAAGATGATTGGGAGACTTCTTTTTCTCCAAAATTATAGTGGAATAATCTTTCTTACCACTTTTCGGGTCTGTCTTCTTCCACCGATCCTGATTTTGAGACAGAATCGCTGCTGACTAAAGAAGTGGATCAGAGATTTTTGTTATCCGGATTTAGAAGCTTCATAAGCATCTTCTTCATGCGATTCATTCTTTGTTCTCTTGAAAACCTACTTGCAAATCCTAACTGAGTTTATATGTGAGCTTGAATTCGCTTCTTATGGGATGCCACGCTTGGTTCTATCAATCAAAGCACGAGAAAGATAGGTTTAGAAAAGTTTCTGAAAGATGTTTAATATTTTATTTCTTGCTCTCTTTTTTTTCTACTTGATACTTAGAATTAGTGTTCATACCCCTTTGACTATTTCATGTAGACTAACTCAGGAATTAAAGCCTGGCTGGGTGGCAGATTTTAGGGGTGTTTCTTCCGCTTAGGATGCCTCTTACTTCTGGGTTTCTCTTCTCCTCCTACTTGTATGATTGTTCTTCTTTCTTCCAGTTCAATTTCAGCTGGAAACGCCCTCTGGTTGCCCTGTTTACCAGCACCTTCTGAATGCCCTGTTCCCAGCAGCTCTTCTACCCTGTTTCCGGCCAACCCAAATCAGTAATTTTTATTAAAAAGCTATATTTTTCTTTCTTTATTTTATTTTATTTTATTTGTCTAGTCAACTAAATCATTAAAAACTCATCTAAATCAATTATGTTTTATTAAATTAATATCTTATTTAATTCAATTAAAAATCAACCTTAGACTTCGAGTTCTAAATTTCCAAGATCAACGCAAAATTTAATTCTAACTTCTCTTTGCTTATCAAGAACAAAGCATAATTAAGATGTAGCTTGTTTACCAGGATAATGATTAACCAAAAGATCAAAGAACGCCATGAAGGAGATCGTCAGAACGATGAACATCTCTTCAACAAGAATCACCAAATGATAAGAAATACACAAAAACATGGTAAAAACTTGATTGTTCCCATCATAACAAATTGTAACGGATCTTTTTTTTGGGTTGCAAGCTAATAAACTTAAATTAATAATTAATTATCATAAATCTAATAATAAAATAAATCCTTAAACAATGTCTAATGTGCCAGAAGAAATTCAAGTTAAAAATAATTATTCAACACAAAAGTTTAAACTATTAGTTAAGATTTTAAAATATAATTTATGTTATTTTTTAACATATTTTCTCTAGTAAAAGCTCTTTGATCTTAAAACTTACACAGGTTTACATTACGTTATATTTAATTTTTATTAAATAATTGTAAATAATGAGATTCAAATTCATGATCATTTAGTCATCAAAGCTGTAATACCATATTAAAAAATCATCTTAAACCAATATCATAAATTTAGTAAACATATAAAATTAGACCAAGTTTATTTATTTAACTGATTTTACACGAGTCAAGTATAATTTTACTAATTTTCAAGTTTTTAGTTTGATATTGTATATTTGATATATACTGATTTAACTGATTTTACATGAGTCAAGTATAATTTTGCTAGTTTTCAAGTTTTTACTTTAATTTTATATATTTAATATATATTAACTTATAAAACTATATGATTTTATGAATAAACCTGCAAATTAAACAGCAATGTTGCTATGATATAAATATATCTTTCCGTGGATATGTATGATGCCCATTTCATATCCTAGTTGACGTACGAATGCATATATCGCTCACCACTTTTTTTCTTTGTTTATTCTTGACAAGAATCGGTAATAGAAGTATGAATGAATCGAATCTTAAATCTCAATTGAGAATTTTTTTTAAAAAAAAGAATATTTGAGTTGCAATGACTTCTTAAGTTGGCTTACGATTTATCTCTTAGCAAAGAGAATGCAGTCACAAATACCTATCTTCTGTTTTGTTAGCGTTTAAAGATTAAAAAAAAGGAGGAGATATATACATAAGGAAAAAACAAATGTTTAATTAAAAAAATATAAAAAAATAAAAATAAATCTATTTAGAACGAATTTATATCTTGACATGTCTTTTTTGTTCTAATTATCATCGTCTTTTCTTTTAATAAATAATCACTAAATGCTTTGAGTTATATGATTTTTGAGTCTCACAAAAGGAGGAATATTGGGCTATTCAAACGCATTAACAGATTTTATTTTTTGTTAGAAAAACAGGTCAAATTTCAGACATTTACACAAACACACACACACTAATAATGCGAAACTAACATCATTGGGCTTGTACTTTGAAAATGAAAATATATGGATTTTGAGACAGGAAAATAGGAAAAACAAGAATTTTTGTGTTACCTTAGGAGTAATATCCCACAATGTCGGTAATTCAAGATATATATAAACAAACTACAGCAACCATTGAACCGGAAGACTCATAGATATGGTAAGAATTTAAGGTGGATATTTAGCACAGTACAAAATTTGGGTCACGTGTATTAGACCCATAAACAACTGACATGGAAAGTATAAACCCTATAAATCTTATTTAGGGTCAAGTCAGTTCATCGTCTCCGGTTAAAACCGTAGCTACATTTCCTAAAAATGAGCAGTTATACCATTAACAAAATTAAAAGAAGGCTTTCAACTTATCAAAGAAGGCCCTAGCTAGCTAGCTACGTGCCTCTTTAGGGTTTTTCTTTAAAAATCAACTCCTAGGGCTTTATGAAACATAAAGAAAGCATAGTAAATATGAAGTCCCCATCATGCATGCATGCATGCATGGTCCTTTTACCTCCATGTATCTCTTGATCATAGACATTTTTGGTTCCATTTCCAAGATCTGATCACTCATTCCACATTGTGAAAACACCTGGATTGGATCCCTGGACTGAGTCCCCAGACCAGCTACCATAGCCACTAGCAGGCATATCATAATCAACTTTGACAAGTGCAAGTTCCTCAGCTGATCCTACTGCATTAGACCCTGTTGAATTGGAAGCCATTCCCAGCCCATTTCCTAGATAACCTCCAGTACTATAGCTCCCACTAGAATTGCCATTATTCTCCATTACAGATGATGAAGAACCCATGTTCCACAATCCATGAAGTAAAGCTGGATTGTTTTGGATATAACTGTTGTAATACTGAGGGTTTTGGCTCGATTGGTTATGCAGGAAATTAGGCGCTGTAGATTGCTGGTGCAAATGAAGCTGTGTTTGAAGGACATTTTGGTGGAATGAGGAATCCTGAGTGTACTGAGAAATGTCTTGATTTTGTAGAGTAAGTAAAGGTTGAGGTTGCTCAAATGGTGTCGGCATTAGCGGGTAAGCTTGTAGCCTGCTAGAGCTTGAAGTTGATCCATATGGAAAACTTGAGCCAAGAGCAATCATTTCTTCTCTTTTTCGTGATGATTCAATAGCTTGAGCCTCCTTCAGCCGTTTGGCTGCCCCTCCTCCAATTGGCAAAGTATTGCTTTCAAGAATGCTCTTCACATCATATCGATTCATGTCAAAGTTAGTCACTGCATTAAGCCCTCTAAACTTTATTGCTGCTATGTCATAAGCTTCTGCAGCCTCCTCCTCAGTGCCTGCATATCAAATTAAAATCATGATTTGTTTCACTTCTTTATTTAGTAAAAAAAATGTATGCAAAAAAAATTCTTATTTCAAAAGTTACTAAAAAAATATACTAAATTTACCATAAGAAGTCGAAAGTAATAGAATGTTGTGCATGGAGAGCAAAATAACTTACTAAAAGTTCCCAAGTAGAGATCTTTGTTTCCTGCAACTCTGCCGATCCTTGCTTGCCATCTACCATGCTGGTGATGCCTAATCAATGATATTCATATGAGAGAGATCAGGATCGGAAAGAGGGAAGGGGGGTACTGAAAGGGAGAGAGAGATGTTAAATGCGGTACCTTGTAACTCCACGATACATGGATGCACCCCTAGAGAAGCCACTACTCTTCCTGTGATTAATTTATCAGTAAGTAAACAATTAATTATGTATGGTAATGATGTTCCAAACTTTTAATCATACGCATAAGAACAATTTCTTGGTGTAAATGTAATCATTCTGGTGCAAATTTGCAGTGGCTAGTACCTTGGCTATTAGCTAAATTATAACTATTAATTTATATCCTAATTACCTTCTAATGGAGGCCACGAATTCTTGCCTGGTCATGTGCTTCATTTCCTCTATTTCTTTCTCGTAGTTGCTGATCTGCAAAAAGAAAATCAAGGAACAAGTTAGCATGCATTCATGAACTTGTCATGGTTTCAAACTATCAAAAACTTACTGGAAAATTGGTAGTGGTGGATGTTCCCCAGTACTTAAGTGCAGCAAGATCATAAGCCCTAGCTGCCTTTTCTTCTTTGTCATAGCCACCTGCCATTGACAATAATTAACAGAAGATAGGCTTAACGAACATATGTAAGAGTTCTCAACAAAAAATAATCGAAGAGAAGTGAACTTTACTCACCTAAATAGACTGCAATAAGAATGGAACCAAAGACAGCCATCATGAAAATAAAGAAAGAAAGAAAGTTAGTAACTTTGGAATTAGGATACAAGTAAAAATTTATAAACCCTAGCTAGAAGGTCGATATTGAATGTTGTGTACCCTGTCTTCCTTTCCTAGATTGACCTTCTCTTCTGCAACTATTATCCCATAAATGAGCTTCATACCTTCCTGTCCATCGATGCCTAAATATATATGAGCAGAACAACCCAATTCAAAATCCAAAACTATGAGCACAGGATTGAAAGAAAAGAGTAACAAAGAAGGAAAAATCATTTTAGGACTACGATTATCTCCACCTTGTTACACCACGATATATGGATGTTCTTTGCCCAAATGTATCCAAAGTTCTTCTTGGTGCAGCACCTTCAACAGTATTAGTGCTACTATCACCACTGGGTTCACATGTAGAACCTTTACCACTAGCACTGCCCATAGACAATGTTAATGACTGCAAATTGCTAGCATTTTCTTGAAACTCAAAGGTATTATTGGCGCCTACAACAGCATTTTGGACTGGTACTAGACTATTGTTTGAAAAGATATAGTCAGATTCATTAGCTTGAATTTCGTTGAAGGCTACAAGATCTGATTGATTCTCAGATTTGCTCACACCAAGAAAGTCTGCAACCTTTGGCACTTCATTGTTGCCTTGATGAGCGTTAAGAAGACTCCACTCTAAAAGGAAGCAAACAGAGAAAAAGTGAATAGGGAATTCTATATTTATAATTATCCCAGAAGAAAAAAAAAGGGAGGAAATTATAAGAGATGTACCTTGAGTTTGAAATGGGTTTTCCATATTATCATTGACTAACCCTAGAGAGAATTGATGAGGGTGGGATGCATGTAGATGAGCAGGCAAGGAAGGATGAGTGGGAGAAAGAGGAAATGAAAGCCAGTTGTTAGAATTCATGGATCCCGTAATTCTTTGAAAATAATCTCGAAGGTTAAACTTGCTTGCACTTCAAAGATCAAAGGTTAAACCTCCTGCATGTAAGACATGATGTAACATAAAGAAAGCTTCAAAAACAAAACTTTTGAGAAGAAAACAAAATAAAGACAGCGTGAGAGAAGACATCAAATCTATGTAGCTCTATATATGTTTACCTATATAAGTAGCTAGGGTTTGCAATTGTGCTCTCTCTCACACTCACTCACTCTCTCTCTCTCTCTCTCTAAAGCTTTTGACCTAAAAGAAGAAAGTATTTTAGGGAACATGAGAGAAGAGAAGGGAGGAGGAGAGGCTGAAAAGAAAGAATTTTGAGAATGATACAAAGTACTTAAAGTGAGAGAGTCTTTCTCACCTTCCCCCTCTCTCTCTCTCTCTCTCTCCCCCTCTCTCAGACACGCACAAACCAACCAAGTAGTTCCTTTCTCACCCCTTTTGCAATGGTCATTTTAAGCGGTCAGACTCTCAGCACCATTTTCCAACACTTCAAAACCCAGTCATTATCACACTATAATAATACAAAATCTACATAGGACACGAGTGCCAAATTAAACTATCACTATAAGTTCTTTATTTTAATTTTCTTGGTTCTAAATATTAAAATATAAATTTGAGGTAGCTAGAGCTTCTTTGATCAGTCTTTGTATTGAGACAAACCCACAAATCCAACTGGAAAAATCCAATCAATACCACCCTCAACTCTTTATAAAAATTCTCTCTCTCACCCACTTGGTTAATTTATTGGAACTCTCTTCCTCGTTCAATGCAATGTATGACTCCCCATAGCCCAGCATTCCCACACTATGCAAATCATCTCTCACTCTAAATATCGACCACTCTACGCAAAGTTACTTCCCTCTCTCTCATCTTCAAGAAACTACGATTATATATATGGGATGATCAAACCCATTAACCATATAAGATCTTACATCTCTCTCACAATTGGGTATCACCAAAAACCAAATTTGTGGATCCCCGAGTCCCTGCATGTGTTAAAGATGTATGTGTACGGACATGTAATATTTTAGGTTTAAAATCCGACATATTAAATATTAAAAGTACTTGAGAAAGGGGTAAGTGTTACCCTTAGTTCAAAATTTGGACCACTAAAAAAATAATTTGGTTCAAATGAAATTAAGAATTCTTTTTTTCTTTTTTTGAAGGATTTCGTTTTGGTTTCCCCGAGTAGAAATCTGTTGACCACCGAATTGATCTTCGTGCCCCGTCAAAAGATAGAATTTAAAGATTAAATTAAGTTCCTGTTCATGTCCTTTACACATTAAGAAAATTTGTATTATATGGTATGTGCTCAAAAGCTGTTCGTCTATGTGCCTTGTTTAGCATCTACCGAAGCCGTGACTGATGATGATATCCATCGAACTATTGATGGTCAGTTAGGTAATATATATGTTATGTAGATGATAATTCAAGGCCTATATATGGAGTTATACAAAAACAATTGGATTACAATTAATTTGTTTTTCATATCTGGGTACTTCAATTTTTACACTATCACAACCAACTTTTTATTTTTTATGTTTTTAGAAAAAAATACATAAATTGAGCTACAAATTCAATAGTTGACTCCATCACAAATATATTCATATCGTGGTTTCAAACTTAAAATTATGAGCAAGAATAAGAGAAAAGTAAAGTTCATGTTACAAGATTAGCATGTATGAACAAGCATATTTACATGAGTTTCATATATTGTTATTAAACCTGATATGCCTGACTTCTAATAATCTAGTTCAAGATGAATTTTAGAAAAAAAAAAATAAATCATTTAAATTCAACTTAACGGTTCAACTCATAACCTGGATTTGAAGTTGGGTCATGGGCCTAGTAGGGTTAGATTTAATAACTTTGGTTTCATTCATCTATTTTCACATGCATTTATAAATACATACAAAAGATCATTCATGCATATTTTATAATTACATCTATCACGTGTGTATTGTAAAATATTTAAAACTGAGAAATGGAAGAACAATTATAAAAAAAATAAAAAATGTAAGAACTAATTCTATTTTATTTTTTGAAGCTTCAAGATATGCACATGAAGTTAGGCTTACTCTTGGCCAGAAAAGTGTGAAAATTCCTTATACATCATTTACAAACTATAACTTTTCATGGTTTCAGGGTTTGGATCATGAAAATATTCTAGTAGACTGTAGTACTACTTTCTATGAACTAAATTAACCTATCATCCAAGTAATAATAAATAAGACAACGTTCTACAACATCAAGCTGTAAAGATCAGAGATCATCAAAAAAGAAAACAAAATCACCTGCCGTTGTTGATGACACAGTTCCCCTCAAATTCTTGAGCATAAATATATAAGACTACGTTGACTGAATTGCACCACAATAAGGGAGCAGAACCCACGTCTCTCGCTTTCTCTCTTTCTTCTTCTCTTATCTCTTCAAGTTTTCTCAACCCTAAAGCCCTACAAAATATATGAACCAGATTGCATGCACCCTTCACCCAAATCTTGTAGAAAAACACATTGCATGCACCCTTCACCCAAATCTTGTAGAAAAACACAAGAATCTCTTCATCTCTCTCTCTCTTCTCGATCTCTCTATGTTTTGGAAAATGTGAAGAGAGAAGGCACCGGCCATTAAATCAAAGAGAGGGCTCACGTCGTTTCAGATATTGCGGCCAAATGCAGAGGAATGTGACTGACACGTGCTAGTTGTTGTTTTCTTGGACTTTTGAAAGTTGGCAGAGATAGGAGGAGGAGGGAGGAGGGCCAATTATCCGGTTTGCATGCTTTGCACAAAAAAACACAAAATAGAAGCACTACTTTGACCATTCTATGACCAGATAACTTAAGTTTGTTACTATATTACCCTTCAATCTGTCTCTTGTCTAAGTTTCAAATAGGAAACCGAAGAGTTCGTTAAATTAATTGCTCTTGATTGAGTTCTATAATAAAAGAAAAAAAGTTGTTTTTGATTGGATGAATTTAAAGACAAGTATAAGGACTTTGATTGCATATTGTATTTGATCATCGATGAGTTAGAATATGGAATTTTAAAAATATTTTTTTCACAAAGATGATGTTTGAGCTAAAAAATATTTAGAAGGAAAGATGTGTTAATGTCAATTAAACTATAGCTCATTGGCTAGAGATTATTTTTATTATTATTTTGTTAAAGTTCGTATCAAACATGAATGGATGTGATTTGTTAGATAAAGTATTAGTAAAAAAATAAAATAAAAGAAAAACAAGAGGAGAAAGGGAATCTTGTGTGACTCATCCCCATTTATTTTTTCCTTTACAATGTACGATTTTTTTGTGGGATGTAATGTCCTGGTTCTAAATTATATGCATGATGTACATGATTTGTCGACCGAAAGTCTTAGGAGTGATTCAACATGTCTTTTAAAATTTTATTTTGCAGAGCTAATTCCTCATGTTTGATGGATGTGATAAAATCTATGCTTCAATTGGTGTGCAAGCAATACTTACATCATTGATTCGTGTAGACATATAAATGATGTTACAAGAATATGTACTAAGCAAGGAGGAGGAGGAGACGAAGGTGAGGCCTAAATGGGCACGCAATGTAAATGTAATGGTGGAATAGGGGCAATTCGGGGCAAAGATGCTCACGAGAATCAAGAGAAAAGTTTTGAGAATTTCCATGACGTGAGAGGAAACGCCGGGAAAGTGCTCGTGTCGCCTCGAAATGAAGAACTTAGAAAGGCAAATGAATTTCTAGGAACCCTTGTTTTCTTCCTACATACAAACCCTAATGGGGTTTAGGGTTTAGACTAGTGTTAGGGCTGTTTTGTAACAACTAGTGCCAGCCTTATAATATTAGTGCAAAAGACAAAGAAGAAATGAAATTCATATATAAGCTTTAACACATAGCAGTTTACAACCAAACATGAACTGTAAATGGTGGACGCATGGTAATTAATTAGGGGAAACATGCTGGAATGAATTAAGGAAAGTTCATCAGTAATTTGGGGCCAGATATCATCCAAATTTAATGGTTCTTCACCTTTTTCCATATATAGATGTGTACCTTAATTCACATATAGATCTTGCCATAAGGAGTGTTGCTGTTAATTTATCATAAGAAGTTAAAATTAAAAGTTTTCTCCTTTTCAAAAGAAAAAAAAAAGTTGATTGAATTTTATTTTAGAAAGTGTCTAGTTACTATTTTGGCACAAGAAAAAAAAAGACAATAAAGATAAATAATGCATGTTTTTCTATATTTCTTGTTATGAAAACGTGTAAATTCACTGATAAAATAACTCAAAGATAAATTTATTTGTATCTTTATCTTTTCAATTAAATATTATTTTTATATTTTATCTTTTTATCATAAAACACTAACTAAACACGAGTTTTAAAGTATTTCTATAAATTTGAACCTAAATGTACTCTCATATTGTCTAGCTAGGTAGCTCTTTTTGTTTGCCGAATTTGGTATACCAAGATCAATCACTAGGTTACTCCAAGCTATACATCAGAGTGATCAAAGCACTATGCAATAAGAATATCACAGTTTGGGGATAGTTGCATGTTTTGCAATTATCTAGGCTTCTAATGTTTTTGAAAGCAATCTAAACTAAGCCCTAATTATAAGTTGTAATGTCAGCATCATTTACGTTCCATAAAAGTTAGAACTATTTCAGTGGCCAATGTAGGTAGCATTACCCAATATCTTGTGCGTATATTTACTCTCTAGACATTCTCATTTCGATCCAAAAAGAGATCAACAGCGACGCAAGTTAAGGAACGATATCTGCGCAGAAAAAATACCTGCAGAGAAACATATTCTATGTGTAGTGTTATTTACTCCAGCATTGACTGGATTCATTTAAATTCCATTTGCTATTCCCTTGTACAAGAGGTTACAATGTTATTAAAATTAAAGTGATTTTGCAAAAAAAAAAAAAAAGGGAAGTCAGAAAGGGGATTTTTTTAATAGTTTGAATTATCCACTTTATATTATTCCTTCTCTTTCTATATTGTCCTTAAAATTTAAAATAAGTCATTTAAATCTTTGAACATGCACAATTTGATATGTTTCGAAGAAACTAATATTTTTATTGGTACAAAAATATAATATTAAGAAAATATATGTGTAAAGTATGTATAACACACGTGATTTACAAAACATTTAGTGTCAATTGGAAGTACCATTAAACTACATGATATTAACATTAGTTATCGTATTTTTGATAATGTGGTATATGATATTTTTTTAAATATTGTTCATTTGAAAATATATAAAAATAATTTTTAATTTTTTTTTACATCATCAAATCAAAATCATAAAAAAAAACACTAAAAAATCAATTTGATATTTCTCCAGACATAACCAAATACAATTTGAAATGCAAAAACAATTTGAAATACAAAAACAATTCACCATAGCAATGAATAGTGAAAAGTAAAGCCCCTTTTAACTTTAGCCCGAGATAATCGTATAGACTTGGGTTATTTGTTTTTGTTTTTATTATTTTTTGAATTGTATCTTTTAATATTGAGTTGATTAAAAATTAATTTTTATTATTAAGAATAACAATCTCATTTTCTTTAACCTTAAGACCTTTAAATTTTTTTTAAGATTCAAAATTTATATATTTCTAGACTTCTCATCATCATGAAACTCAACTTTTAACTAGTCTCATGCCTAGTAGAGTTATTTGCTTATCACTTTCTATTATCTTCCACAAATTAAAGGTCTTAAGATAAGCCTCCATTTTAATAGCTCATATGCAATAATTCTACTTATAAATATTAGTATTTTTGCTAGAAATTTTAAAGATTTTATTTTCAAACCTTATTAATTTTTCATGTTTCACTCACACACTCTTCATAGATTAAGGTGGGTTCTGATACCAAATATTGTTAAATGATATTTAGAGAACCTGACTTAATTAAAAAAAAAGACAGAAAAAGAGAAAGAAATTAAAAGTTACTACCATCCCTTAAATTTATTTATGGACAAAATCAAAGATTACAAGATATTTATCATAAAGAAAAGGAATCATAACAACCATAATTTTCTTTATCTTATAGATTGTGTAACTACATAGACTTATTCTAAGTCAAACAAATATCTAGCTAAACTTAAATCTAAAAACATAACATAAAGAAAGTACTATAACATATAGATAAATATAATTAAAAAATAATTGATATATAACAACCTTTAATTATGGTGCCACCATACCTGATAAGACCTGTAATAATATTATTTATAATTTACACCTTGTGGAAAAGTTTAACTATATTAATATCAATGCATATCACTAATTTTTTTAATTTCTTTTCTTAATAAAACCAAAATATTTAAAGATGGCAATATATGGAGGTATATTTAACCTTCTTTTTTTTTTGTTTAAGAAACACCCATAAGTTATAGCTTAAAAAAAATATTACAAAATTTTAGGTGCATGGAATTGATTACAAAGTAGTGTAAAAAATAAATCTATATTCCATGTTCATTAAAACAAATTAATATATACTCATGAAAAATAAAAATGACAAGACACTAAATGTAAATAAAATAAATTATGCATATAAACATGTGCGAGCATGGAGACTAAACGGGTTAAAGGTTATTGTATCAGCCTCTACTTAGTTATTTGGTACATGGCTCTGCCTCTTAACTCGAGGAGAGAAAATCTTCCTGGGTATGTGATGATGGGTAGGCCGAAGGTCCTGCATCATCAGTGGACCTACATGGATCCATTAGAGGGCCCATTTGAACTAAAGTTAATAAACTTCTCCTAGGCCGGTCATGGGTTGGTTAATTTGAATTCATCCTGGTAAATTAAAATAACATTCTTTCACTCAGTTTAAAATGAAAATAATATTTTTTAAAACAAATTATTTTTAAATAAAATAAAATTATATTTTAATCCATTTAAGTGTTGATCTACTATGTTGAATGGATAATATTATTTTTTGAAGGTTAACCAGATCAAGTTTTTAGTTAACTTATTAAGTTGGACCGGGCCAAATCAAGTTTAGTACTTGAACTTGGCGATTTTAGTGAAACCCATTTACAGTTAATTCCCGATGTTCAGACAGTAGCCCAGAATTTTTTTGGATTGTCATTTCTAGTTTCCTTGTTAAATAGGCCCAGCGGAAAGGAGTTTGTTGGGCTACATTTGGGAAGACTGGTTCGGGGCTTATGAAGATGCAGGCCTTTAGTTAATTAGCGTATTAATTAGGGTAAATTGTGTAGTATTATTAAGTATTAACCCAGAATTGAAAGATAATCAACAGATTGAAGAGGAGAAGACTGCCATCATCAAGGGTTATTACTCAGCAGATTGAAGAGGAGAAATCTGCGTTGAAGACTGGCTTAAAGAGTATGTTTTCCATATTCTTTTAATATGTTTTTATTAAATTTCGTTCTCTTTTATTTGGGTTATAATATTGCTTGATTATGCTCTTAATTTCTCATGCTTGATTATTCGAGCTTCTTGCTTATTATTCATCATCTGGAACCATATTCAAACGAAGATTAAGGTCAAAATCAAGACTGATCAAGCATGAAAAAAATTAAACTGTTTCCTAGATTGCTTTGAGGGCCTTAGAAATATATTGTTGACAACATTTTCATAAAAAAATAGATATTAGGAAAAAAAATTATATATTATTTTGATTACAATCTTCTTTTTATGGGCATGCATGAGGAATGATTTAATAAATATTCAGGTTTTATTTTATTTTATTTTTTAGAGATAATTTTTAAAACCCGGTCACTCTCTACTCTAAAATTTCTATTCATTGATTTTTTTAAAAGAAAAACAAAAAATACAATTAATAATATTAGTTAAAATGTTATAATAACAATGATTAATGTTGATTACAATGAAGAAATAAGTACGTACATAGTCAACCTCATCATGTACGATAATACGCACACACACATATATATATATATGAGATCATTATTACGTTAACAATTGGAAATCCTTGTAATTGCTGGCAATGATAGTATACTTGAAATCCTTGGTGTCATCGATGACATCAACAATCATTTTAATAATTAAAATGCTTGGAAAATGTTAAAATGTTGGAAACACAGGAGGGAAAAAAAGCAAAAATTGCAGTGGCTCTCCTTTTTTTTTCCCCGCTGTAGCTTAAGCTATAGCTACAAAAAAGTATCTTCTACACGCTCCATTATGCAGCTGCAGAGGCTAGTGGATACTAGCTACCATCACAGAACAGACATGCCATAGCTCTGCAAAAGTTCTCACTTGTGGGAAACTAACTGTAAAGATCAATGTGGGTGATGCTCGATCAAGCTAGCTAGACCCACAACTAGACCCCATGTATTCAGAATTCAATCAAACGGCTATCAGAGATCTCACAATCATACAACACTTGAAACAAAAATTTGAAAAAAGGTTTTAATCAGATCACAGGTTAAAAAAAATTCATCTAATTTCAATTAGATCCCAATTTAGAAAATCATCGAGCTAGTATACTAGACCGGCAGATTGAATATCATAACTTACTTGTAAATTGCCTTGGTGGGTCCGTGTAGCAACCACATGCATACAAGGTGCATCCAATTTTTAGCACAACAAGAAAGTAATATCAAAATGCTTAGCTTGTTTCCCACTTTAACCATTGTCGAAGAAAGTCCTCAAGTAAATCCAAAGGATTTATTATACAATAATTATTTCTTTCTATGATTGATTGAATACACCATACAATTTCTTCATTTTGATCATTCAATATATATATATAGAGGTGTATGTACTTGCTTGCAGCTTTGGCTTGCTTGTTAGCATGCGTGCAAAAGCAGCTAGCATAAGTTGGATTCCACCACTTACCTTGTTTGGCTAGTGCTCAATCACTTAATCATAACAATTAATGTATATGATATTAACAATAATATTAGTAATTATATATAGATAACAATTTGATCATTATAATTGTTCAATCAAAATGCTTCTTCCTTATGTACTTCAAATCATTGTGTGAGTGTTACATAATCTTTCTATTTCCTTGTGACTCTTTGAGATGAGAATTTTTTTCTTTTACGTTACTCAATTTATGTTACTGTATACATTATCTCATCAATGTCCGTTCAACTAAAAATAAATTTTTATTAAAGTTTTTTTTTCAAAGACTACACATACACACACTTGAAAATTAAATCAAGAAAAATTTGTAGAAGTGACTTGACTATGAAAAAATTATTTCAACCTCATAGTTTAAGCTATTATGTGAGATTTCAAGATATTTTTTATATTATTTTCTAACATATTTTTTTTAAATAAAAGCTCTTTTGAATTTGAAATTTACACATGCTTACATTATTTTATGTTTAATTTTTATAAAAATTAAGATGATAAGATTCGAACCTGTAACCATATAATCATTAAAATTTTAATATTATATTAAAGAACAATTCAATCTAATAAATTAAATTTTTAAATGAAATTTTAAAATATAATTTATATCATTCTTTAATATGAAAAATCTTTTAAAATCAATTTTTAAATTAAATGTAAATATTTTATAATTATTTTAGTGGTGAGACTATTTGCCAACTTGAATTCAAGATAAGATTATCTTAAAATTTATATATATTTCCTCCTTTTTTATGCAAGAGAGAAGAATTAGCAATTTTCAAATCATAAAACGAATTAAGCATTCTTTGTGATGGTGAAATCATGGCCGACAATGGCATAATCAAAGTATAGGTACCTTTTCCTTTAAAGTACATGTGTTCCTAACTTTGACATGGGTGGAGGAATTTTTTTTTCACTTTCCTTTAACTTTGAGCTTAGGTGGAAGCTTACATTTTCAACCACCAATATGATGGCAGACAGGAACACATTTTGTGAAACTTCAAATTAAGAATTTATGGGTTTTAAAAATTTCCCGGTGGGGTTATCATGTCTCCAACATAGGCTCAAGAGATAGCCAAAAAGAAAACAGTGTGTGCAAGATATTGTGTTACCTAAAACTAGAATGGATGGGGTTTTATATGTGTGGATCCTTTTCCAAAGAATTACTTCTCTATGGTAGGAGATGCCAAAGTCTCAAAGACCCATCGACCTTGATTTGTCATTTTTACCTACCTAGCCAATTCCATTTTTAACCTTAAGATTTTCAAATATAATAATATGAATAACCCAAGTTGTCCATGGCATATTCAACATCATCACATGCAATGTTGATACTATTAAATCTTTTCTAGTTCTTTCAAATTAAATCTTATAAAATTTAATTTAATTAGTTAAATTTAATCAATTTAGCAAATTAATTCATGATTTAATCGCTCATGTATAACTTGATAAATTCAATTTTTTGTTATGGGTATTTTTTAAACAAGCAAAACAAACCACCCGTTTCAATAAAGTTCTTCAAATTAGCTTTAATTGTTATTCAGTTTTCAATTTCAATCTAAAAATAACAAATTATGTGCTATATAAATTATAGCCAGGATGTTCTATATCCACTATTTTTTTCAATAAGTGTCATTTTGTTGCACAAGAGATAATTAATAATGGATATTGATAGAATGACCTAGTCGAAAAATGTATGAAACATTATGTTAAGGACTTGATTAATTCTTGATGAACCAGCATTAATATTAATAAATGCAGCTGCTCAGATATATTTGCTTGCTCAGATATATTTGCTTGTTGAGAGAATTTGATGAAGCATATACATTATACACCAACCATAATAGGTTTGTAAATTGAATCATTTATAGAATTTGGTAATTTCTTTATCAAGTACTTTAGTCAAGTCTTGTTATACATGTTTTTTTTATTTTTATTTTTATTGTTGGCATGATTTCTTGCAAAATGTTGTACAATGTTTTCTCAATTCCTAAAATTATATAGAACATATGCATGCCTCTCCCACCTAAAATGGGGTCATCATGTAGAATCAACAATGAACTAAATATAACCATCTAGATGGTGGTCAAGTGATAAGGACTTGAGATCAAGGGGTTTGCTTCCTCTGTGATCTCAGGTTCGAGTCCTTGGTTGCTTATATGATGGCCACTGGAGACTTACATGGTCGTTAACTTCAGGGCCCGTGGGATTAGTCGTGGTGCACGAAAGCTGGCCCGAACACTCACGTTAATAAAAAAAACAATGAACTAAATATTCTGTCAACATTATTGAAGGAAGAAGAGTGAATTGATTGTCAGAGGCCTTTTAGGCCATGAAATTTAAGGATCCATCTCACCAGAAATTAAAGATGAGGAAATTGATTTTATATTAATCATATTTGAAATCATAATCTTCGTGTGATGAAATTGGACTATCTTGCTTTCATTTTATAATTTAAGTTATTTTGTTGTATAAGCAATCTTTTTAATCTCAAATTAATTTGCTAAGACAACATTGAAACAATATGCAAAATTTTCTCAAATTAAATAACAATTAATCTTAGTTGTCTTGAAATTTATAATTATACAATGATTATTTCTTTAAGCATTCATTTTCTTAAATAAATTTATTTTCAGGCAGTCATATCATCAGCACAAGAACTCACATAATGACTATTAAATTAATCTAAAAAATTATAATCTAGCTAGAAACATAGCGCAATAGCTCTAGGGACAAAGGACCATGTAATTTCTCTCTCATTTTTCTCTACCTTGGACGAAGCTTTTTATAAATGGACAAGAAATAGCCATGGATATATAGCTAGAGATTGATCCTAGGAATAGGCCGGCAGGCTTTGAAATAAAGCTAAAAGACAAGCATTAATCTTAACGCTTCTCACCCTTTGTCATTTTCCTTTCCCTCTCTAACTTTATGTGCGTGTGCATCTTTTTTCCTTTTCGTCTCCATTAATTTGCAAAGATTTCAAGAAATTCTCCTCCTCTGCAAACAATTGTTTATAGGAAAATCTTGCTTATCATCTCAATGCTTAATTTCTATTAGACACTATTCACACGCACGCACACATAGTTAATCAATTCTGATCGTGAGAGGCATATATATCATTGTCATTACTTTTTCTTTTTGAGATTTGAGCAGATTTTATTTCTAGATGGGAAGAAATTGCTCCGAGAAATATATGAAGCAATAGTGTTGTAGATATGGTTATCTTTGCATTCTAGGGCTTGGCCTAGCGGTGGAAGGGGCTTGTCTCCTTCCACTGCACCTGGGTTCGAGCCCTAGCGTGCACGCCTGTCACCCCCGCGGTGCCTTACATGCCTACTGGGTTTGCAGGGTATTCAGTGGGCCGTGGAGATTAGTTGTGGTGCGCGTAAGCTGGCCCGGACACCCCACGTAAATCAAAAAAAAAAAAAAAAAAGAATATCATGGAATATTGTTGGTATTAATTTATACACACACTTGAATTTTTACAAAAAATTATTTACTAAATGATGTGAGACCTTGTGCTTGGTGATTTATCAATCATTAATATTCCATTTCATAATTATTTTTTATCATTATATTTGCTAAAATCCACATTTCATGATTTGAATTACTTTCTTGTATAATAAATACCATACTCATTTAGTAATGGCGAATAAATTCTCAACAAAAAGTTCAATATTCTTAGCATTATTACTAAATATCATCACGCAATCACTTAGTGCCAATAAAAGCTGTAATATTTCAAACAAAATATTATTTTTGATCTCTCTTCTCTAGTATTCGTTGATGTGATAACCATTAGCAATAGCAGGAATGAGCAATGCTCCCATGTATATATATTGTGATGAATAATTCTATATTCAATGCCAATGCAACCAAAATAAAACTAAGAGATGGGTTTATGATGATAAGACTTAGGGGCCGGCTTTATGACAGGTCGATCTGAGATAGGTAAATTTTTGTTTTCCTACTATTATGCATGTAGGCACTCTTTCTAGCTTACAAATATTGACAAAAATCTTATCACAAAATGGCTTTTATATGCCATCCGAAAATTTTCTTTAATTTAATTTCACATATCATAGATGGACCCATTGATTCATCTAGTCCTTTGATAATTAACTGTTACTGTTCAGACATTTGATAATAGCAATGCAATTGGAGGACCACAACATTTGAAACCATGCCTGTGAGTTGTAGCAATCAACACTAAAAGCATAGCATGTGATTGATCAATCTTTCTTGATCCCAGGTATGAACAGAACCTCTCGATTTAGCTGTATTGTTCACTAGCAAGTAGCAAACTAGTTAATGCTCCATGCATCATGACTATACATGACCTTTTCCTGCAAAATTTAACAGAACACATGCATGAACAAGCGTGAAAAAAGGAATACCGGCTCAAATGCTCCATCATGGATGTATTTATGCATTTGGAATGGTGGTTCTTGCACCATTTTATATATGCAATTAATTAAAAGTTGAACAACTATGGAATTGATATTTCAAATCTATATACTTTACAGGCTAGCTACAAGAGCAAGATGTTGAAATTTGCTTGCTTGGGATGAAGATTAGTTTGCAACATTGTTATTAAACCTAGCCTAGTTTAAGTTGGATTTTAAATTAAACTAAATGAAAATTGATTTACTAATATATAATTAACTCGGTATTCAGTTAAAATTTAATTTTTTAAAATAATAATAACATTTTATTTTTTATTTTTTTGAAAACAATATTATTTTAAATTGACTTAGTCAATCACAATCAAGTTATTCATCTCTTAACTTAGATCTTAGCTTAAATTAGAAGTTGAGATGAGTTTACTAACTTAGTTTGAAAGATAATTTTACTACTAAAAGAGAGCAAAAAAGTTGAAGAAAAGAGAAGTTTTGCATCTAAGCATTTTTTTTATTTGTTTTGTAGGGTTGTATTAAAGGGAAAACACAACTTGGTTAGAATAAGTTGGAAAATGAAATAGATGCGATATATCTTGTAAAATTAGGGAGCATATAAACATGTAGTGATAAGAAAGATTTGATGGTCATTAAAGGATTCAATGAGAATCAAAGAAAATCAAAATGACTAGGGAATGAAAGCAACTTATTTAGTTGTTTTTTGGACAGGTGAAATTAGCTAGCTTAGTTGAGTTCAAGCGTCAATATTAATTTCCTTATCTATATAGTATAATTAATAGCTTTGGGTAGGTAATGTTATTAAGGGTTTGATCTACCAGCAATACCTAACATATCATCAATTAGCATAATTAATTAGCTTTAATGATACAACTAAATCTAATTTAATTTGAAACTAATCCCCACTTTAATTACTCATTTCGAAGGAACAGCCTTGCCACTTTAAATATAATTATTTGTGATCAGGCAGTAGATTTGCAGATAAACACTTGTTTTTAATTGATGTTTGCTAAAAAGTGGTTATAATTATGTCTGCCAACACACGTATTAGCTAGATTTTCAGATTGTTTTTCTTTTATGATCAAGTTCATAGAACAAACATTGGACCGCAAGCGCGATGATAGTCTAGCTAATAGCCCTTAATTTTAGTTACTTTTTCCTTCTCCTTTTCTTTTTTATGGAACTCTATTAATTAAGCAGTATTCAATTACTGTTTTGGAATAAAAAAATAAAGATAAGAATTGAGAATTTTATTTTCTTGTAACAAAAATAAGTAGTTTTCATAAATAAATATATTTTATATTTTATCTATTTAACAAAATATATTTCTATTTTTTCTATCATGTGATATGGTTAGCTTCTTTAAACCGTAATTACCTGTTAATTAGCACTCTATATGCCCTGTATAAATGCATAACTTTCCTATCCATCATCAGCATTTTATTTTATCACCATTTTAAGTTGTTTAAAACAATTTGGGGTAAAAACATTTAATGTGTTATATAGTAGGTCAATAGCAAGTTAAAATTAATTACCTTTTTCATTAAATTTTGTGATTTTATTGTTATGAAGTACTTAATCCAATTCCAAATCTACTCCCAATCATTCTACAAGTTGGGATGTCCAATTTAAAATCCCTTCCACTCCCAAATACCAAAAAAAAAAACTTAACTCAATTCAATGAAGATTTAATTTTATGCTGATTGCAACATCAAATGAATTATTTTAACATGTTATATCTCAAGTTTTGGCTCTTAGTGATGCTTCCCATGTTTGGAGGCAGCAAAGAACTTGCCTCGAATATTAATTTGACCTCTCAATTATTTGCTATCCTAAATATTCCTTGAGACAACCCCTGATCTTGATATAGACACAATCCTAAATTTCTGCAATTTATCTGGAGAATAATTTGGTATTGGCCTGTACAAAAGTCAATATATAATTTAATATAGCGCAACACACTTGCATGCATTAATATTCCAAACATATTTTTTTAGAACAAACAATCCTAATTAATTAAACTAAGAAGTAATCTGGTTTGAATCAAAGTAATGAAACCTGATTT
Source organism: Populus ilicifolia (assembly GCA_015708895.1). NCBI lineage: Eukaryota > Viridiplantae > Streptophyta > Magnoliopsida > Malpighiales > Salicaceae > Populus > Populus ilicifolia. The sequence continues at coordinate 692,206 of SRLM01000026.1, forward strand.
TGCAATCAAATGACTCAAGCCTCAGCTCATATATTAGGTAGATTAATCTTAATTAATCTAAAAAGATTTTTTTTTAAATTACATTGTTTTATATTTTTAAAATCAAATAAAGTTTTGACCATGTCAACCAAGTTATGAGTCAATTTTCATTTATTTAATTTGATATTTGATTTAAATTAAGTTTTGAATATACAAGTTACTAAATTGATCAGTTAATGGTATCTTATTTAATAACAACATTGGCTTGAACAATAATTATAGATAAATCTTTCTTAAAAAGAAAAAAAGAATGAAAAAGCTGACAACATTCCATCAACAACCCTAACTCCATACCTAAGGTGCACGATCACATACTTCCTTTAGATTATGGAAGCCACCATGTGATAGCCATGAAAAGAAAATCTTTTCTTGTCTTTTGTTTGGCTCTATCAATATGCATTGCATCTTCTCTTCACTCCTTACACGTGTGTCTTCTATTTTCCTTGCTATATTTTTCGCTTTTAGGAAAATAAAGATCCATGCTTTAACAAACAACTTATTACACTTAAGAACATATAGCTACAATTAAGTACTGCTAACAATTCTGTTGATAAAATGATACATTATTATCATAATCGTACAAGCAACGAGAAAGCTTTTAGGACTGTGTTACAACCCAACTAGGCTGGTTGCAACTTCCTGGTTGGCCTAGCTGTTTGAGAGGTAGAAAAGTGTTCTTCGTGGAATATCCCACAAATCTATAAATGTTTATTAAACTCAGCTCATCTGGTTAGTTGATTTAAGATTCATTCAATCTAGCTTGATCATAGATTGGGTTTAAAAAATTAAAGTGAGGATTGATTTTTTCAAACATATACAACTTAATAAGTTTATTTGTAATTGGTCGATAAGATAAAATTAGATTTATTTTTTTATTTAAATAATTTTATTTTATTTAAAAAATATAATGGTAGCATTTTAAATGATCCGAATCCTTCAAATCAGCTCGTTATTTAAATATTGAATTGGGTTATAAACTGCACTGAATTTAATTATTTAATTTTTATAATTGAATACGAAATTAAATATAACATATTCTATATTTTGATTTTTTTATAATTTTTTTTACAATCAAAAATGAAATTCATAAAATCTAACTAGTTAATATATATATATTAAACTGTTTTACAAAGCGTGTTGCTTCCATTGCCTTTGAATTTTTCATACATGCACCCAAAAACGTAATTTACAAAATGTACATAGTTTACTCGCCTAGTTTTAAAAGTCTTTCTATTCTTACAAATAAAGTAATTGATCAGTGTCCTTTGATTAAACTATTTAGATGACTTAATCCTAAATTAAAAATGAAATTAGCATTCATCAAGGAAGTGTAATACTTACCTTAGAAATTGCTGGATATATGCTTCTATAAACACCTGTCTAACAGACTTACATATGCGAACAAACTCGATCCTTAAAACATGGATGTAAAACCTGTATTGATGAATTCACTAAATAATCCATCAACTTAAAGCATGAACTATATTGAATTACCAAAACATCAGCATTCTATTTAAAAATAAATAAAAATAAAAAATGATATATTTTTTGGTAAGGAAAAAATGATATATTCATGCTAAATGACCATCAAGAATCTGGATTTTATATCAAATAATAATCCAAACTTAATTTTATAACTATGTTTTAAACATTATAATCTTTGTCACTGACAAATTTGTAGTTTTCTATATTTCTCCACGAGCTTGAATAAAAAAGAAGAAGGATATATGTTGGTAAGAGTATCAATTAATCTTAATTTCTTCAAAACCATAAAATTAAGAAATTCTACCATTAAGGTAGCGATTTTCACCATGAGAACAGCAAGCTTCAACCTTTGTGGCCCAAAACCCTTACATAGCAAAGAGAATGCCAGCTATAAAGTAATAAACAGCCACAACGATAGTACAGAAGCTGTAGCAGAACCCAATAAATCTACTTCTGTTTTCTTCTTTCCCAAATTAGCCTGGACAATCAGCATGTTAATCCACACCCGTGGTGTACAAAATAGTAAATATACTCTCATGAATCCCTATCACTTAAAAAGGGTAAAACAGCCACAACCCAAATATATAAAAACAAAAAAAACCATCTATAAAACCCAAATTTTAGCTGTCCATTGCGCCCTCAGAATCCTCTCTCCCTCTCTAAACATGGAGCCATCAGTATCTCCACCACCTCTATCGTCATCACAAAAACCACCGCTTCTTCCTCCGTCACCACCGCCGGAAGACCAACAACACCAAAAAGACTTAGTCTTTGACAGCATTAGAGCTATCAAAGTCCTAGGCAAAGGAGCCATGGGGACAGTTTTTCTTGTCCATAATCAAGAAACCGACCCAACAGCCAAGAACCCCTTTGCCCTCAAAGTAGTGGAAAAATCCACACTCCACACCAAGTTTGACGCCGAGCGCCGTGCACTGTGGGAGATCCAAGTTCTGAACCAATTATCCACCCCCAAAACAGCCCACCCATTTCTTCCTCACCTCATTTCCTCCGTTGAAACTCAAGAATTCCTTGCATGGGCTGTCCCCTTTTGTCCTGGTGGTGACCTTAATGTCCTCCGCCACCGCCAAAATGACCACGTTTTCTCCCCTGCTGTAATCCGCTTTTATTTAGCAGAAATCGTCTGTGCCCTTGATCACCTCCACGAAATGGGCATTGTTTTTCGGGACTTGAAGCCTGAAAACATCCTGATACAACATTCTGGTCATGTGACTCTGACAGACTTTGATCTTTCTCGTACGTTAACGAAGAAAACGGTAAGAAATCTTATCAGTAACGCCGCCGCGACCAGCTGTCATTTAATCACCGGCAACAGAATTGAACAACCTCAAAAGAAGTTGCAACAACAACATAGGAGGAACTTGACGAGGTGGTGGTTTGTTAATGATAATCAACCAAAGAACGGGTTAAAGAAGGCAAAATCGGCACGAGTTAGTCCAGTGAGTCGGAGAAAACTGAGTTTCAACAACGGAGAACGATCCAATTCTTTCGTGGGCACAGAGGAATATGTCTCGCCGGAGGTTGTAAGAGGGGACGGACACGAGTTCGCCGTTGATTGGTGGGCTCTTGGGATTTTGAGCTACGAGATGTTGTACGGGAAGACGCCGTTCAAGGGGAAGAACCGAAAGGAAACGTTTCGAAACGTTTTGTTGAAGAGGCCGGAGTTTGTGGGGACCCGAAACGATTTAACGGACTTGATTGAACGGCTGTTAGAGAAGGACCCCACACAGAGGTTGGGGTATCAACGTGGCGCTTGTGAGATTAAAGAGCATGGGTTTTTTAAAGGTGTTAGGTGGGACCTATTAACAGAAGTATTAAGACCGCCGTTTATTCCGTCAAGAGAGGACGGGGAGTTGACGGTAACGACAGCTGGGGTTGATATAAGGAAGTATTTTGAAGATTTAAGGGCGCCCCCTCCGTCAATGCCTCCGTCACCATCTTCGGATTGTCATAGGAAGGTGTCCGGGTTCTAACCCGCACGTGTGGCAGGTGGCATGTGAAAAAAGTTAGCTTAGTTAAATTTTTTGTTCTTTTTAATTTCTGTATTTGTGTACATAAAATAAATGGGTTAGAACTTGAAAGACAGTAGTCTTAGTGAAGAAGAAGAGGAAGAAGATTACTTGGTACAAGCTATAAATAACAATTTTATACATTTATTTATAGTTTATAATTATAATATCAATTTTATATGTCTGGTTACTTTAACATTTATACATGCACTAACGAGAACTAGTTTAGGCCAACAATACTTTATTGTAAAGAAAATATACAGAGGAAGATAGATTCAAATATTCATGGCTCTATGATTGCTATCCAAGCATTAAAAAATTAGAAAAACTTGGTGGCTTGTTGCACCTATATTATTGGAGAAAATAATGCATAAAATTAGAGGGGTCTTGGGTGAGGATTGCTTTTGGGAGAAATTATTCTTGTTTCCCCTCTCTTGTAAAATAAAATAATATCCTCCATTTCTTGGAAGAAATTATTCTCGAGGATGAGTGCTCGTTGTAGCAAGCAATGCAATATTCTTTCTTAAGAAGGAAGGGAGGAACAAAAAGTGATGGAGTTTTGTTTTATGAATATGGAAAGAATTACTAGGAAATTAAATTATATTCAATTAATGCATACTTTTTATTACTTTGATCATGTCAGCTAGTGGGTCTCGATGGCTTTGGTTTTATAATTACAGTGGTAATGAGAGGCGAGTGGGGTCGTGGATTTTCAAAATTGACATCATTTTGCTTACCGAAAGATGATAATAATGCTACTGTTCGTTCCGTGAAGAGTGGTGTGAAAAGATCGATGAAAAATGTTGCTGCAATTTATGTGGGCAAATGTTAGAAGCTAAGATTTAGATTCTTTCATGTTCACGTGCAGAGATCAGAGCTTTCATCACTGGTGTTTGCCTACTTATTCTAGAACTTCATGATTCTTAATTAGATCCCTGCCCTTGATAAATATGAGATATTAATTAGCATGTTGATTTCATTGTTTTGGGTATTGCTGGTAGATTCGGCTTTGCCACAAGTTAGGTTTCAAAATTCTAGAATATAACTTTAATTAAGTATTTTTTTTAATAAGATATTACCATAACAAAATCCAATCAATTCAATTAACATAAGATATTTTTATTTTATTCAGAAATTATTTTTAAAACATATGAATCTAGGTAATGTGCTAAATTTAAGATGCTTGAATTTGATGAGTAATTACATATAAAATAACATTGGATGTGATATATTTATCAAATCTAAACATAGCCGAGAGCCTGATATATATTTTTTAATCTATATAATATATAAATTTTGATGTGAATTAATATGAATGCACATACCGATGCCTGCCATGTAATAATGAAAAAACTATCTATCGATGGATTAATCATTTGAAAAAAGAAAAAGAAAGGGAAAAAATAACAGAGAGAGAGAGAGAGAGATCGATGATGAGTTTGGAGGAGTCAATATACGAGGACAAAGGAATTAACTTACTGAAATTTAATCTGAAAAAACTGGGAAGCTCGATTTTGTATTTCACAACGCCTATAGGAACTTTCCTTCCACCTTGCCCTGGACGTAGATGACCACTTTGTAAAAAAGGTTAATTATTTTGTGGTTAGTTTACAGTTTTCAATATGAAAAGCGAAGCTTCGAATGATTACCAGACAAAATGTTCTCAGATTACGGGGCTTGCTGGAGGGCTATTGCTTAAGTGGCCTCTCAACTTTATTACACGATTCCTGACTTCAAAGGTTTGGCGTCCATTGTAATAATTACACCTTCCCTCAATCTTAGACTTGAAAAAATTTGCTAACATGTATCCTTTGGGTAGTGTTCCGTTAGGTAGTGATTGAATACTGTTTTCGAGAACAGGAGATTGTGAGAGCATGAATTAAAAAAAAAAAGAAAAAACTCCTTTTTTTTTTAATCATAATCCAGTATTTATTTATTGATGTAACTAGTTTATTATTAAGGTTATGGTAAGTTGGAATTCAAGAAAAAATATGCCTTTTCTATTCATACTCTTTTGAAATTACATGGATTAGCATTGGAAGCATTTTAAAAATAAAATTATTTTATGTCTTTGTGAATTATTTTTTAAACCAAACAGGTTTTTATTTATCTGTATTTATTTTTATTGTTCATTGCAGAAGAAATAAAGACAATGAAGAGAAAAAAATATATTTATCTTTTTTTATTCAATCAATTTTTTTATTTTAATATACTAACCAAACGTAAATTTATATTAACATTCAATGAAAGAAAATATCAGGTGAGAAATAGGTGAAATAACCTACTTATTCAGTCTTATTCGAATATAAAAATCCTCGACTTGATATATCCTCTGAACAATTTGTTTTTTTCATGCCAATTCTTGAATTATAGAGTTATAAAATGTTTTGGTTTGCACATCTTTTATTAGTTTCTCTCAATCGAAACCGTTGAATAATACGTGGGAGTCATCAAATGTTTTGATGGTGCTTTAGTTTATCGATGGCAATTAAAACAAGATATAACTTAAGGGAGTTTTACACTATCGATTTAGTTTACCTTTTCATTATTTACCATAAAAAATATTATTGCATGAATAATTAAAAAAAAAGGGGGAGAGTTGACCTAGGAAAAAATAATAAAAAAATTTATTGATTATTTTATATTTTATTTTTTTAATGATATCATTTATATTTTTAAAATTAAAAAAATTATTAACTTGAATTAGTTCGAGTGAACCCACTTAACATATAACTTGGTGTTTTTTTTCTTTCAAATCAACTTTTGTACCTCCTTTTAGAAAATAAAAACAATCTATAATTTAAATTAAATGAAAAGATAAAAAAATTAAATTCAAAAAATTTAAAATAAAAAAATTAAGAGAATGAAGATCAAATTAAAAAAAATAAAAAATCAAAATTATACATCCAATAATAAAATTAAAAAAAATAAAATTTAATAAAAAATAAAAATTTAAAATAAAATTTAATAATTTGGCTCCATATAAAAATATGAGATGATTATAATAACCCATGTGAATTGGACAGTGATGTTTGAATAATTATGAAAAGACTAAGTTACCCTCCTAGCAAAACAAGTTGTTACTGAAACGAAAGAGTAAAATGGTAAATTTATTAGGCTAAACACAGTAAATTAAGAATATATATACAGTAAAAAACTGATCGCATTTAACTTTTTTTTTTTGTTTAACTTATCGATATAATAATTAATTGTCACAATTTTCCTGCATCTGTGAAGATAGAATCACCTGAACAATGGTAACCCTCTATAATATTAAATGCCAGAGCTGCAAAGTAGCCCCTGACTCCAAACAACGAAACTGTGACCATCCAATTATACCAAAAAAGTAGGTTCAAATTTATGTACGTTAAAGCTTATAGCTAGTACTACGGGAATGGTAAATTTGTGTACGTTAAAGCTTATAGCTAGTACTACTAGAATCATATAGATCTTGCTAGACCACTAGCAGATGGCACCAGGTGCTTAGATCACTAAAATTTGGAATTGGTTCCCTAGGAGGCACTGCAATGGTCTAAATTTGTTCAATCGGTCGCGGAATTCAAGGCTTATCGTGACAAAATGTTTATAGCAAATGGGAGTTTAGGTCCACTCATGCTAGAGGCCAAATTGACCATTTGTCGTCTACTTGTGGATCTTGGCATTATGCAATTTAATCAGAGACGGCCCTCCACTCATCCACACAACTTGTTATGTTTCCGTAATGGATAGAGAGAGGGTCGCAGAGGTGGGTGGCCCTTGCTTTCCTCTTATAATTGACAAACATCAGCAGGTTACTCTGGCGTTTTGTTTTTCTAAGCCCAGCTAGGTGGAAAGACCTATCATTTCAGTTCTTGGACAAGAAATCGATCAAATGTGACCTTCAATTGTAGTTATCACGCTGTCTATCCCCATAATTTTCCAGTGAACGCTAAAACATATAACTAAAATTGTGCCCTATGGCAATTTTATGGTAATTTGGTGTGTGGTGAGGCCATTCTATTCCCATCTATTGTAATATATTCTATTACTTCAAGAAAAAATTATCAAAAGTTAGGTCACGTGCAATGTTGAGTGTACGATTTGCATGGAACTTGGCATCATATTGTAAGGCCATGGACACGCTGTTGAATTTTGAGCCATATCCAGTCCATTTTGTCAAAAGCTTGATGGATACTAACCATGAAACAAAATGGAGTTGGTGCCAGGCTCTCAAGCTTCTCTGGTGTCATGATCATCTCAAGTAAAACAAGAAGAAAGGATGCTTTGATTATGAGTTTGTCCCCCTTTTACTAGTTTTGACCATGACTAAACTTTGGAACCCTCTTTTCAATGTCAGGCCAGTGTTTGGTTAATTTTACTTTGATGTTTTCAACATCCATGGCATCTATGTTTACCGATGAAGAACAGGATCTTCATGGCCATGATACTTTAACATTTTTATGGTGCTATAAAGGCTATTCTTTAAGTTGTCGAGAGAGTCAAAGCAAACATTTAGTTTTGATGAATGGGATCTCTAGGATCCTTTAGTAATAAATCCGAAAGTAATTAATTAAGTTCAAGGAAATTATCAACTTCCATTGCCCGTTAAGATGATTTCTAAGTTAGGTAATTAACAAGATTTCCTTTTCAAAGTTAGGACTTCCAACCTTTCGATGTAAGGACTACAAAGGACTTGAAACCTTTTGTAGGTGGTTGTAAAAGCATATAATTTTGTAAGGCTAAATGTTCATTTACATATTTGATGATGGGTGCTGCTGCCTGGATTTTGCTACACGGCCTCTTATGCAACTACAGGACTTTCATTTTCTGGGCTCGAGTATTGGACTGTTTGTACTTTTTTCATGTCGTCAGCTCTTGTTTCTTCTTCTTCTTCTTCTTCTTCACTTTTCTTTTTGCCCTTTGTTACACTAGGATAGAGACCCATTGGGCTTTAGCTATATTATTATAGCCTATAGGAGAAGTAGCTCTTTCTTTCCATGAAATCTCTTTCCCTAGCTTTTCTAACCTGGTAAAAAAACAATTGGTTTGTTGACTAAGGAGTTATTTTCACTTAAACTTTCGGAATTCAAACCTTGAAACAGGAAAATTTATTAATTTTTTAAAATATATCACATCAATACTGAAAGTTTTTTTTTTTTTTAACTATGAAACTTAGTCTTAATTGATAATTCAATTATACCCCTTAATTATTATTAAACAAAATTTTCTTTTTCTAACATTGATGATTAAAGTATTTTAAGACTAGCTTTCATTTATCAAACACCAAATTCTAATGGATACAGAAAATTCATCAAATTCAAACTCAATATGATTGTAGAACAAATTAATCTACTTACCAAAGTATTAATAAACGAGTCAAGATAACTGCCTATTTCTCCTTTATCAAATAATGAGTCAATAAGGCTAAATTACTATAGTGTCTTTAGACCAACTTACATACACCCTTTTAGCAAACTTCTTCGAGGTTGAAATGATTTCTACTCTGGTAAATAAGTTACTTTTTCAAAGGTAGAAAGTAGTTTTAATGGTCAGTTATGTGACTTTAAGGTTGAATACATCATATCTATGTTGTTAAACTTGAAACCGGCAGCTTCAGTCTAATGTTTCCTCTTTCAAACACATAATCACTTGTTCTTAAGTCAAGACATGTAAGATCATAGGACCATTCTATAAGTAGGCAATAATTTCCAGTTGAATAAGGATCCAATAAGGAAATATATAAAATATCTCAAGACCCATAAATTAGCTGACCTGTTTGTTTCTCTTTATCGGTAGAGAATAATAGCACCATAGAGTAAATGCAGAAAAAAAAGTACCATAGTGGAAATGGAGGAAATGGAGGCCAGCACGCATAATTGTGTCTAGAATCACTGGTAAAAATTTGCGATTACGTACTGTTAACAATTGATTTTTACATAACAAAGAACAATTGTCCTTGCAAGTGGAGAAAAATTCGTAAAAATGATAAAGTGATCAATCATGTTCATTAAGCTTGGATATAGTAGGGTACTTCAACAATTTAACATGCTCCCTCTTCGTAGTTTCATGAGGATATCAAAAACTTAACACACACATATCTTTTCTTTCATCTTTTAAATCTTCCTGAGAGTATTCAAAGTCAATTACAAATTGATCTACAAAAAAAATAACTTTGAAGTGCAATTTTACTTCCATTCTAAAAGAAGTGTCGAGTATTCTAAACTTAAGGTTATGTGGTATTTGTTTCTCATATATTAGAAAGAAAATAAAGATTTGAGTTCATAATTTTAGAACATAATCAAGGTTTAGCCTGCGAACGGAATTAATTAATATTGCGGATGAAATTAATTAATCTTTTGTTGTTTGTTTGTTTTTTTATCTTGCTTTTCGATACCTTCTAGTTAGAGGTACCTTCTAGTTAGACTATTTAATGTATAGACTTTTTTTTTTTTAAAAAAAAATATTGAGCTCTAAAAAAATATAAAACAATTTATTAATTTCTTTTAGTATTTTTTAGGTTCATGTATGTAAAACATTAATGAATTTTTAGAATTGTTCTTGAATTATAAATGTGTATATATATATATTGAGAGTATTATAATCTAAGTTAAATTACACGTGATTGATATGGAAATAATATACTATAATATATATGAGATGTGATTGTATCATGCTTCCTCCTACTCCTCTCTTTTTTTTTTTTTTTTAATGCTAGTTCAATCTGATGGGATTTAGAGCATGGGGTATAGGAAAGGGAGAAATCATAAAGGAAATGAAGGTAGATCCAGGAGTAAGTGGATGAGAAAGAAACATTCAAGGAAAAAGATAAAGCACATGCTTCCAATAAGAGAATATGGACATTGTACCAGGAGAAAGATAGAACAAGTCCAAGATAGATTAGGTGCAAGATGATAAGCCCACGATAAGGAGATTTTTTTTTTTTTTTACAAGAGCCCACGATTAGGAGACGAGTCCTTGTATGAGAGATAATGTGATATAAGAGGCGACCACACATGAAGAATGAGAGAGAGAAATGAAGCAGAGTCTTATAAAAGAGCCATTTAGAGATGAAAATCAAGGAAGAAATATTTTTGGCCAAAAATATGTGAAATGGTAAAGAGAAGCCTTGTTCAAGCAAGTAAATTTATTGAAAAAAAAAAAAAAGATGGCATCTTGATACTACAAATTAGCCATGGTGAGAAGAATTCTTGTGAGACTAAGAAAGAAGATATAAGAACTAAACACAACTTGCTTTCAAATTTTAAAAATTGTGAGATTTTAAAATTAAAAAGAAGTGTTGGAAATAAATTTGAACACTTCAAAAAAATAAAAATATAAACTTGAGTTTATTCAAGGAATCCTTTTAGTTCTTACATGTTTATATAACATATACATAAAGCATTAATGATTTGATTATCCTTAAATTAATAAATGTACATGTTGCAAGTATATATTCTATTTTTAAGTCCAAGTTCACATGGCTTTCTCTCTTATAAAAATAATAAAATATGATAATGTGAGATCTGTTTCTATCAAGCTTCCTCCCCTCCTTAATCCCCCCCCCCCCCCNCCAACAGCATGCTAGAAATAGCATTGTGAAGGGACACATAAGGCCATTATACCCAATAACAAGAAGTTGAAAGCAGTTGATTGTTAGGCGTGGTATAAAAGTTGCAGCTCTCGATTGCATATTTGTGGACAAAATGAAATTTCCTCCTCTAGAGAATTCAGCTCCCTGGCCTGATTTTTCTTTAGCTAGTTTAATTGTTGCGTTCTGTCTAGTTTTTGATGTTTGAGCTTCTACCCTTTTGTATATGTTTGTTTCGTTGGCTAATCTTAACCTTCTGTAATTATTTTTTTCTTCATCTCATTCAAAAAAATAAAATAAAAATGAAAGCATGCTTCATTACCATGAATTGCAAGGTAGATAAGTTTCTTTTTCTAAGGTAGAAAGTAGGTTCAAAGGTCGGTTATGCGACTTTAAGAGTTGAATACACCATATTTATGTGTTGGGGCCAGCAAGACAAGATGACAGTGTCCTTCTCTTTCAAGTTTTAAATTCACAACAATGGAAAGGGAAAAAAACATACAAGAAAAAGTTGGAAGTGAATTCAATAAGAATATCTAGAGAGGACCTCTTCTATAAGTCGGCAATAATTCCAGTTCAATAAGATCGTACAAGGATCCAATGAAGAACTAACTATTTCATAATCACCGAGGCAGTGCCATAGAAATAGACAGCACAAGAAACAGTTTTATGTCTTCTTTGTAAATCAAAATTTGTTATACGACCTGTGCCAGAGTACTATTTAACTTGATCAAATTAACCTCTTCAACATCTGTTGACAATATCAATTCTTGTATAAATCGATCAAGTTTGAAGCACATATTGAGGGTAAGGCGATCAATATATAGCTCCTGATATAAGGGTTTAATGGGTGATCTTTCATTAAAAAGTGCGTATTTTTATCGCATTAGTCTCTAGTCAGTGATCAATTTCTATCTCATAGATTTCATTTTGCTATTAATATAAGAAGACGACATGTAGTTGAGAAAATTCCAAAAACATGTTAGTTAGATGGTGTAAAAACTTGTAACTTTTTTTTTTCTTTGTGAATTAAAACATTGTTTCTCGGGTGAAAAGGGAAATTGAAAATGATTGATGGGGATAATAAGGAAGGAAATTGAAGAAGAAAAAAAGGGAGGATTTTTCATGAGATAAATTTGGTGATCTACAAACCACAAACATTTTGCTTATCTTCAACAATCTTTCCGTATCTTTAAGAAGAGTGACCTGCGCGCGCTTATGTTTTAGCAACTCTATCTATCCCTCCTCCTGTGTACTAAGAAATGATCAAGCAATTTAATCGTAGCACTGGCCAGGAATGGGTCATACACATTAAACGAACCCTTGATGAAGGTATAGATGATGAAGATGTAGGCGTTCCTGTCTGCATCTTCAGTGTATCCAAAGCCATGGTTTCAACCAAACAAGAAGCATACATCCCTCAACTAGTTGCAATAGGCCCTTATCATCATCGACGCGTAGAGCTCTTCGAAATGGAGCGTTACAAGCTCATTGAAGCGGAAAGAGTCCAGAAGAAGTATCGAAACGTTAGGTTCAGTGACATAGCTGAGCATTTGGAGGAAAATGATGCCAATGTCCGAGCTTGTTATCATGCCTACTTGGATTTTGATCGAGAAGAACTGGCCTGGACTTTTGCCATTGATGCTTCCTTCTTGCTTGGGTACCTACGAACCTTCATAATTAGAACTGAAGAGCCATCAAGTAATCGTTCATCTTCTAGTCTAGCAGATATGGTCAACCACCTCGCCAAGAAGAAAACCATTCGCCAAGCAATCCTCGGGGATACGCTGATGCTGGAAAACCAAATCCCTCTTTTCGTGCTAAGAGAAGTCAATACCTATTTTCAGTATGAAAACCCTGATGAAGCGTTGGCCATGATGTTAATGAAATTTTGTAAGCATGCGTCTCCGATTAAAATCGTGGATGGACAGCAACATGTTAGCGAAGAATGTCTCCAAAAGAACCATATTCTTGATCTTATCTATTGCACGGTTGCACCGAAATCCGAAGATATTGAAAGGGAAATCGAAGAGTCGAAGGAGCGCAACGAAGAGCATGAGGAGAATGGTTGCTTTAAGAAAACTTGGAAGTCAATATGGAGCTTTTTATGTTTCATTATTGTTGTTCCTCTTCGGTTTCTTATACGAATACTCAAATCAAAAGCTGTCAAGGCTGCAGTAACCTTACCATGGAAACTCATAAAGAGTGTTTGCCATCTTAAACCCACAAGTGAACTAACCAATCTTGTATCAACAGCAGACACTGTAGCTGCAGAGATCGAAAGTGTGTCTGCATTGAACGATGCGAGTCTATTGATCGAAAAGCTATCGATTCCATCTGCGACAAAACTTTTTGGGATTGGTGTCAAATTCATTCCCACAAAGGGTGGCTTGAAGACTATCAGCTTTGACAAACCTCGTGGAGCATTTTATCTTCCGGTGGTGAACTTGGACGATGACTCAGAGGTGTTACTGAGGAATCTTGTAGCTTACGAGGCTTCCTTAGCACCAGAATGCACGGTGCTAGCACGCTATGTTGAATTGATGAGTGGAATTCTGGACACAAAAGAGGATGTGAAGATTTTGAGGGATTCAGGGATTGTCTTGAATCGACTCAAGAGCGACGAGGAAGCAGCAAATCTTTGGCATGGAATTACTAAATTCATGAAGCTAACCGAAGTTCCAATTCTTGACAAGGCAATAAAGGAAGCAAATTCTTATTATTCAAATAACTGGAAAGTTCGGATATCAACGTCTTTCAAGAAGTATGTTTATAGCTCATGGCCTATTCTCACATTCTTAGCAGCTAATCTTCTCATCTTGCTGTCTGCTTTGGAGGCCTTCTGTTCAGTGTATGGCTGCTCTAAATGGTCAGCTTCTCTATGATAAATTTGTAGTCCTGTATTTTAACATTTCTATTGCCAATGTCATTGTAACACACTTCTAAGAAGTTTCAAACAAGTGATCATTTTCATCCATGCTATTGCAGGGAGGCGAACCACGCAGCGGATAACCTGGCAGAATTATGGAGGACTTCATAGAACAAAAAGACCTCATTGCTTGGCTTTAATTTCTGTAACAGATTTGATTAGTTTGGATTTTTTTATTTCTGTTTTTGACCTTTTAAGAGCTTTCTTTTCTAATCTATGAATCTTGTTGGCTTCAAATTAAGGGACACAACATCCTTGTGTTCCTCGTTTCCTTAATGAAAATCGACTTTAAGTTCATCAAACAATGGGTATTGCACTGAAGAGTTTTTTCAGTCTGTCACTAGAGAGAGACTTCTCGATGATTTATGATTAGGATTGATAAAGTAAAATTGAAAATAAAAACATCACCTAGTTTTATAATAATTAGAAATTTTAATTGAACTTTAAAGTTATAGTTATGAAGCTAATTATACTAAAGATAAGATTTAATCTTTTGCTCCTTTAAAGACATATCTTAATTTTTGGCTGACTATTTTAAGACATGATAGGTGCTAAATGACAAGCCCCTCATTGTATGATAGATGATGTAGTGTAAGAGGAGATCACACACGCAGAACAGAGAGAGCTATGTAAGAATTCACATGACTTAATATGCGAGTAATATAATATGTTATGGGTAGAACGTGTTTCTGCCATGTTTGCTGCTCTTCCTTCCCCCAGTTTTTTTTTTTTCCTTCTCCCAACAGCTTGATGAAAATAGCATTGTGGGAGGACACAAAAGGCCAATAAATCCAATATAAGAAGTTGAAAAATTGAGAGCGTTCGAAAAATCTAACGCAATCACAGAATCAAAAGATTTTATTTTCTTGGATTTATCAAGCGAAGACGATAAGGAGCAGAAGAAATAACGGTTTTGCATCCATTTGTCAATTTTTTTTGATCTGCAAACCAAAGCTTGCTTATCTTCAACTCTGTAAGAACGGTGAGGTATACTCATGTTTTAGCATTTGAGCAATATTTTAATCTCACCCTTGATCAGAAATGGTGTTTAAATTAAGAAAGCTATACTCTTAAATTAGTCAATTCATGTAGCTAAATTCTTATTAATTAAGCTGTATTAATTTTATGCTTTGACCGTTTATACACCATATCTGGGTACTGGCAAGGTTATGATTTCTCTTGAGGTAAATAAGTGCTTAAAAATTATAATTTAAATATTTTTCTAATTTTAAAAAATAAAATACAGAATTGATTATTCAAAATAACGGTAAACGTGCTTCAAGGTCTCATTTTTTATTTCAAGTTTTTTTCTCTCCCCTCTCCCCTCTCCCCTCTCCCGGTAAGCTCGGTGGTCCTCTGTTTTATTTTTCTTCTCTCCGACTGTCCTGACCTTTTGTCTTCTCCTTCCGGCCCGTGAACTGTTTGGGCTTTTTTTTCATCTCTTTCTGGCCCGTGAGATTACGTCGTTGCTTTGGGTGAAAAGGAAATTGGAAAATGATTGATGGAAACAGCAAGGAAGGAAAGGAAGACAAAACGAAAGGATTCTGCATGAGCTAAATTTGTTGATCCAAAAATCACAAACAACTTGCTTATCTTCAACAATATTTCCACTTTCCAGCTCTTTAAGAAGTTTGAGCTGCACTCATGTTTTAGCAAATCTAACTATCCCTCCTCCGGTGTCCAAAGAAATGATAAAGCAATTTAACTGTAGCACTGGCCGTGAATGGGCCCTACACATCAAACGAACCCTTGATGAAGGTATAGAAGATGAAGATGTTCCTGTCTGCATCTTCATTGTACCCAAAGCCATCGTTTCAACCAAACAAGAAGCATACATCCCTTAACTAGTTGCAATCGGCCCTTATCATCATCGACGTGTAGAGCTCTTCGAAATGGAGCGTTACAAGCTCATTGAAGCAGAAAGAGTCCAGAAGTATCTAAACACTAGGTTCAGTGACATAGTTGAGCATTTGGAGGAAAATGATGATAGTGTCCGAGCTTGTTATCCTTCCTACTTGGATTTTGATCGAGAAGAACTGACCTGGACTTTTGTCATTGATGCTTCCTTCTTGTTGGGGCGCCTCCAAACCTTCATAAGTAGAACTGAAGAGCCATCAAGGAATCTTTCATCTTCTAGTCTAGCAGATATGGTCAACCACTTCGCCAAGAAGAAAACCATTCACAATGGAATCCTTTATGGTGATGCTGGAAAACCAAATCCCTCTTTTCGTGCTCAGAGAAGTCATTACCTATTTTCAGTATGAAAATCCTGATGAAGCGTTAGCCAGGATGTTAATGAAATTTTTTCAGCACGTGTCTCCGATTAAACTCGTGGATTGCCAGCAACATTTTAGTGAAGAATGTCTGCAAAAGAAACATCTTCTTGACCTTCTCTACTGCAAGGTTGCAGCAAAATTACAGGATGTTGAAAGGGAAATCGAAGATTCGAAGGAGGGCAAAGAAAACCAGGAGGAGATTGGTTGCTTCAAGAAAGCTTGGAAGTTGATATGGGGGTTTTTATGTTTCATTATTGGAGTTCCTATTCGGTTTCTTATACGCATACTCAAATCAAAAGCTGTCAAGGCTGCAGTAACCATACCATGGCAACTCATCAAGAGTCTTCGCCTTCTTAAACCCGAAAGTGAAATAACCAATCTTGTATCAACAGCAGAACTGTGGCTGCAGAGATCGAAAGTGTGTCTGCATTGAACGATGCGAGTCTATTGATCGAAAAGCTATCGATTCCATCTGCGACAAAACTTTTTGGGATTGGTGTCAAATTCATTCCCACAAAGGGTGGCTTGAAGACTATCAGCTTTGACAAACCTCGTGGAGCATTTTATCTTCCGGTGGTGAACTTGGACGATGACTCAGAGGTGTTACTGAGGAATCTTGTAGCTTACGAGGCTTCCTTAGCACCAGAATGCACGGTGCTAGCACGCTATGTTGAATTGATGAGTGGAATTCTGGACACAAAAGAGGATGTGAAGATTTTGAGGGATTCAGGGATTGTCTTGAATCGACTCAAGAGCGACGAGGAAGCAGCAAATCTTTGGCATGGAATTACTAAATTCATGAATATAACCGAAGTTCCTATTCTTGACAAGGCAATAGAGGATGCAAATGCTTATTATTCAAATAACTGGAGAGTTCGGATGTCAACGTCTTTCGAGAAGTATGTTTATAGCTCATGGCCTATTCTCACATTCTTAGCAGCTGATCTTCTCATCTTGCTGTCTGCTTTGGAGGCCTTCTGTTCTGTGTATGACTGCTCTAAATGGTTGGCTTCTCTATATTAAATCTGTACTGTATTTTAACATTTCTATTGCCAATTGGCACTGTAACACACTGCTAAGAATAATTCTGAAACAAGTGATCATTTTCATCTGTACTATTACAGGAGGCAAGCCATGCAGCAGATAGCCTGGCAAAGCTATGGAGGACTTCATGGACCAAAAGACCTCATTGCCTGGCTTTAATTTCTGTAACAAATTTGATTAGTTTGATTTTTTTTTATTTCTGTTTTGGACCTTCATAGAAGTTTCTTTTGTAATCTAAGAATCTAGTTGGCTTCAAATCATGGGACACAACATCCCCTTGTTCGTCTTTTTCCTTAATGCAAATCAACTTAAGTTCATCAAAATATTACGGGCATTGTAAGAAGAGTTTTTGAGTCCGTTAACATCAAACTGGATTTAATGTTTTACAGTCATTGATAAGAAGAAAAGGATTAAGATAAAAAATAAAAAATATATATTATAAAATTACGTTTGAGATTTCAATTTATACCTTAATTTTTTTTAAAAAAAATAAATGTTTAACATGATGTCATTGTTTTGTTGAGCAAGTAGGTATAAGTTTAAATCTCATTATCTTATTTTAATAAATAAAAATTAAATATAAGTTAATATAAGATTGTACATATTTGAAATTATTTTTTTTATTTGAGTGGTGTGCTAGAAAATAAATATAAATTTTTACAGGTTTAAGATTATTACTTGAAAAATTCATTAAAAAAAAAGCTCACTTTAAGTATTCTTTGACAAAATAATAATAATAATAAAAAATTATATTCATCTTTTTTTCATTCACTTGTCTGATTTTTTTTATTATGAAATGACTAAAAAAAAGTTATTAAACTCTCGGCACATGGTATTTAGAATTTGATTAGTAATTAAAAATTCATTTTGAATAATTTTTCAAAACCAAGTTTTTAATGGATCGACAAAAGTGCTGAATATTTAGATATTGGATCAAAATGAGCAAATTTGTTGTTGACTTTTCAAAAAAAAAATCAGTACAGGGACTTATCAACTACGTCTCAAGTCAAACATGTTAAATTAATTCGAGTTTAAGAACTATAATTAAATTAAATACCGACTAGTGTCTGCTATTAAATGCAAAACGAAACGAGTACGTGTCCCTTAAAAAAAGAAGAGGAGGAGGCCTGCAAGATGGCAACCAACTAGTCTGCATGTGAACGAGGCAATAAATAAACAACAAAAGTTATAAAACGTATGGATATACATTTAAGGATAAAAAAAGATTAAAAAAATTGATATGAATATTTTTTTTAGAAAGATTTTAAATATGTTTACTAACACTGTTTTAAAAATCAAATTTCTAGCCAATGAAATAACATTGAAACAGATTATATGGATTTTTTTCGCAGTGCCGTCCTGTACACGAGGGATTGTTAAGATTAGTTTATTTGGCATGCCTATCATTTGACTCTTAAGGAGTTGGCCTAGTAATTAAGATGATTTACTTCCATTTACTCATTTGATTTCGTGAATCGTGAGTCTAAATCTAGAGGTTAATGGGAGTAAGTCATCTTAATTACTTCCATTTACTTATTTAAATCGTGGGTTTAAGAAAAATAGGCCTTGCCCATCCTGCAATGGTGGTGGGTTGGGGTACAAAACTCTCGGTTCGACATGAATTGGGTCTAGGCTTTAGATCTCTTTAATTGGACCAGATAAATTTCAAACCCATCTAAAACTAGAAATAAATAATATTTTAACTTATATTTCCACCTTCTTCGACTGCCCAGTATTAATTTTGCACTATTTTTTTTATTATAACAAGTGTTCAAGTCAATTTATGAGTATTTTAACTAATTTTATAAATTTTAAAATTAATTATTATAAAAAATTTTAATAGCCCTAAAATTTACAAAATTTAAATTAATAATTTCTAGATATTAAATCTTGAATTGATTAGTTGATTAGTTGAGTTATACTTTCAAGTTAATTTTGTACTATTTTATCTTTAGCTCGACATGGACGTTTTCAATTGATAGATTTGTTTTACAATATGTTGTTTTCCAAATCGTAAGGTTGCCGTCATATATATAAGTGGCTGTCTAGAGATAAGGTTTATACGTATGTGGCTGTTGTTAGCTTACTGCCAATACATTATTGATTAATGGAGGAGGATGGAGCAAAAATGAATCTAAAATAATACTTAAACTTGAATTATTTGTGTCCTTTATTGATGTTCAAGTACTGTAAGCCTCTACGAAGCATGCCACGATTTATTTCTTGAAATATGCAGTGATTGATTTAATAAAATATAGATTATTTTTTTGTCTTTTTAAAACAATTTAATATTCTAAATTCTATAGGGGGATATGTTAGGTGATCCAAACATTCAAACACACACAAATTTACGTGGTTCGGCAACTTGCCTACTCCACGGAGTTACTGGTTTGTATTAATCAAGCTCAAAAGCAATACAAACAAGATAACAAGGAGGAGGAGAAAACTTCTCAACTCAACTCAACTCTCACCCTTAGCTCTCTCTTTGTGTTTCTCTCTATTTCGTGCTCTATATTAGCTATCAATACACATCTATTTATAGCTGATGAGGGAGATGATTGTTCAACAATGGTGGGCAAGTTAGGCACCTACCATTTGACTATGACACCAAACATGGCTGCCACCAACCATGACTGCCACCGTCCATTTGTGTCCACACACATAACAATCTCCCACTTGGACACAAATGGTGTTAGGTCTGTCTTTTAATCTTCAAGACCCACTGAAGCTTTACACAACTTCAGTTTATCGAGAGTAACTCCTTTGGTTAACATGTCGGCTGGATTCTTGCTTCCACAGATCTTTTCAAGTAACAGTTGTTCATCGTCGAGCAATTGCCTGATGAAGTGATATTTGATCTGTATGTGCTTTGTTCTGGAGTGAAATGCTGGATTCTTGGCAAGGAAGATTGCATTCTGACTGTCACTATACAAAGTACCTTTTTCATGCATCTTGCCCAATTCTTGCAGGAAACTCTGTAGCCATACTATCTCTTTTGCAGATTCTGAAACTGCGACATATTCAGCTTCTGTAGTTGAAAGAGCAACTATCTCTTGCAAGGTAGAACTCTAAGAAACAGCAGTGCCTCCTAGAGTGTATATGTAACCTGTAGCACTCTTTCTGCTATCAACATCTCCTGCTAGATCAGCATCTACAAAGCCTTCAAGTTTCAAACCGCTAGCTGTGAAAGTAAGACATGTCTCTGATGAGCCTTTTAAGTATCTCATGATCCATTTCACTACCTCTCAATGCTGCTTTCCAGGATTGCTCATATATCGGCTTACAACTCCCACTGCATGGGCAATATCTGGTCTAGTACAGACCATGGCATACATCAAAGAGCCGATAGCTGAGGCGTATGGAATCTGGTCCATGTATCCACGTTCTTGCTCAGTTTTTGGTGACTGGTCTTTACTGAGCTTGAAATGATTCCCCAAAGGTGTACATACTAGCTTAGCATTATCCATACTAAACCTGCTAAGAACCTTCTTGACATACTCTGCCTGTGAAAGCTTTAGTATGCCTTTGTCTTTGTCTCTGATGATTCTCATGCCTAGTATTTGCTTAGCAGCTCCCAGATCCTTCATTTCAAATTATTTTGACAATTGTTGCTTTAGCTTGTCAATCTCTTCCATGCTGGATCCTGCAATCAACATATCATCCACATATAGCAGTAGAATGATATAAGAGTTGTCAAAATGTTTGACATAGCAACAATGATCAGCCTGACATTTTGTGTATCCCGTACTACACATGAAGTTGTCAAACTTCTTGTACCACTGTCTTGGAGCTTGTTTCAGACCATATAGGCTCTTCTTCAGCTTGCAAACTTGACTCTCCTTTCCTGGTATTGCAAACCCCTCTGGTTGTTGCATGTAAATGTCTTCCTCCAATTCTCCATGAAGAAATGTTGTTTTTACATCTAATTGTTCAAGATGTAAATTTTCTGTAGCTACTATCCCTAGGACAACTTTGATTGTTGTAAGCTTCACAACTGGAGAAAATATCTTAGAATAGTCGATCCCTTTCTTTTGCTGAAACCCTTTTACAACAAGTCTTGCCTTGAACCGTTTGCTTCCATTATGCTCGGTCTTTACTCTGTAAACCCACTTGTTTTGCAAGGCCTTCATTCCTTCAGGCAGTTTGGTTAACTCCCAAGTCTTGTTCTTCAGCAATGACTTTATCTCGTCCTTCATGGCTAACTCCCACTTGCTCGAGTTTCCATCTTGTAAGGATTCTTCATAAGTTAATGGTTCACCACCATCTGTCAACAAGATATAATTCAGTAGAAGTGTGAACCGTTGTGGAGGCTTTATAGTCCTTGAAGACCTGCGAACAGCTGGTTCACTTGGCTCTGCACTATCTTGTGAAGAAGTGGTGGGTACTGAAGTGTTTGCACTGTCTTGGATGGACTCTTGAGTGGTAATATCAGGAAGCCCTTCTAATTGTATGAATTCAGATTTCTGTGGACTCGTATCTGAATCAGTTATCTCTAGTTCTGTACTTGATCTGTCTTTGTACAAAACTTTCTCGTTGAAGATCACGTTCCTGCTTCTGATAATCTTCCTGTTTTGATCATCCCAAAACCGAAATCCAAATTCTTCATCTCCATAGCCAATAAAGAAACATTTCTTTGATTTGGCATCCAGCTTGTTGCGAGCATCAGAGTCTACATGCACATAGGAAACACACCCAAAGATTTTTAGATGAGCAAGTTGTACTTCTTTACCTCTCCAAACTTCCTCGGGCAGTCTGAACTCCAAAGGTACTGATGGTCCACGGTTGATCAAGTAAACTGCAGTATGAACTGCATCAGCCCAGAATGTTTGAGGTAGCCCAGAATGCAACCTCATGCTTCTAGCTCGTTCATTGATGGTCCGGTTCATCCGTTCAGCAATACCATTCTGTTGTGGTGTGCCTGGAACTGTCTTTTCCATTCTGATACCGTTGACAGCGCAATACTCCTTGAAACCTCCATCAATGTATTCTCCTCCATTATCAGATCGTAAGCATTTCAGCTTCAAACCTGATTCAGTCTCAACCATAGCCTTCCATTTCTTGAATGTGTCAAATACATCAGATTTATTTTTTAGAAAGCAGACCCATACCTTTTTGCTAAAGTCATCAATAAAAGTGACATAGTACCGAGAACCGCCAAGAGATGCTACTGGAGCTGGTCCCCATAAATCTGTGTGCACCAGTTCTAGTTTTCTTGGTCTTAAGGTCCTGCCAACTTTTAAGAAACTGAGCTTCTTCTGTTTTCTGAGAACACAACTTTCACAAATGTCTAGATCAACATTTTTTAACTCTGGCAGCTTTCCCTTTGACTGAAGTATCTTCATTCCCTTTTAACTCATATAGCCGAGTCTACAATGCCATAGCTGCGCTTGATTTTCTGCTTCAGTAGAGGCAATTATATCTGCTGATCTTGTGGTCATATACAGAGTGCCAGTTTTCTTTCCACGAGCCAAAACCATTGCTCCTTTTGATACCTTCCACATTCCTCTAGAGAAAAGGATTGAATGGCCACTATCATCAAGTTGTCCGACCGAGATCAACTTCTTCTTTAGTTCAGGAACATGCCTCACATTTTGCAAGTTCCATATAGATCCATTCATTGTCTTGATTTGCACATCTCCTATACCCACAATATCCAATGGTTGTCCATCGGCCAGATAGACTACCCCGTAATTTCCAGCAGTATAATTTTGCATCATTTCATGGTATGGAGTACAGTGAAATGAAGCTCCAGAATCAAGAACCCAATCAGTAATAGGACTATGTACTGCAAGGATCAAATCATCCTGTACCTCGTCTGTAGTGGCATTTGCAGAATCAGCTTCGGGTTTCTTTGGTTTTGTGCAACTCCTCATGAAATGGCCAGGTTTGCCACAATTCCAACATTCAACCTGCTTCCTAGGTCCAAACTTGCTTTTGCTTCTGTACCTTGATTTTGATCTGCCTCTGGATAAGCCTCTGTCTTGTCTCCTTCCTCGAGTGTTGATGTTGAAAGCTGAACCTGAACTTGAACTTTCACCCGAGTCTTTCCTTCGTACTTCTTCTGCTAAAATCAGGTCTCGAATGTCATCATATTTTAATTTGGATTTTCCGGCTGAGTTGCTTACAGCTGTTCTCATACCTTCCCAACTGCTTGGAAGTGAAGCTAGCAAAATAAGTGCTCGGATCTCATCATCAAACTCAATTTCAACAGATGACAATTGATTTGTGATGGTATTGAAATTATTAAGATGCTGTGTAACAGAGGTGCTTTCCGTCATCTTCATCAAGTGCACTTTGTTATTTGCTGATGGCTTCTCATACATCCCAGACAAGGCTTCCATCAATCTTGCTGTGGATTTCTCTTTTGTAACATTATGAGCAACTCTTCTTGATAATGATAGCAGGATAATGCCCAAGACTTGTCTATCAAGAATTTGCCAATCTTCTTCTGACATGTTTTCTGGCTTGCTCCCCAACAGAGGAAGATGAAGTTTCTTCCCATATAGATAATCTTCAATTTGCATTTTCTAATATCCAAAATCAGTTCCATCAAATTTTTCAATACCTGCAGCCTTTATTTCATCAGCCATTTTTACTCCTTCTTCAATTTGAATCTCAAGAATCTGACCTTACAGATGTGTCTGGAATGGCCAAAAATACTGGAAACGACACTGAGATCACCCAAATCGGACTTCGGATGGCTCCGATTTAGGCAATCAAAGTTTGGGATAATTGAACGCTGCAGATGAAGCCACGTGGCAGGCGGAATAGTCGCTGCGCCACACCGGATCAAAACCCAGTTATGATGACGTAACAAGTTGACGTGGCAGATCCACAGAGATTTTCGTCTGACATGGCAGTGGTGATGTGGCAGATGACGTGTCAGTGATGACATGGCTGTTGACCGTGTCAAACGGTTGATGTGGCAGATGACGTGGCAGATGACTGTGTCGATCGACTGACGTGGCAGATGATGTGGCAGAGTCGAGTTGCAGGAAACAGTGAGGAAGACGCGTGACGCGCGTACGGCGCATCTGTGCGCGTGGACAGTACTGGTGGTGGCGCGTGCAGGAGCGTGCGGGCATGCAGGACGTCGGATTTTCGTCGGGTTTTCACCAGTGGATTCCTCTTGTCGTCCTCTTCACGGTGGTATCTTCAAAAACACGTTTTGAGAACTTTGATTTTTGAGTTTGGATCAAACACCCTCTTTTTCAAGAACTTTCAAGAACAAGCTTTGATACCAGTTGTTAGGTGATCCAAACATTCAAACACACACAAATTTACATGGTTCGGCAACTTGCCTACTCCATGGAGCTACTGGTTTGTATTAATCAAGCTCAAAAGCAATACAAACAAGAAAACAAGGAGGAGGAGAAAACTTCTCAACTCAACTCAACTCAACTCTCACCCTTAGCTCTCTCTCTGTGTTTCTCTCTATTTCATGCTCTATATCAGCTATCAATACACATCTATTTATAGCTGATGAGGGAGATGATTGTTCAACAATGGTGGGCAAGTTAGGCACCTACCATTTGACTATGACTTCAACCATGACTGCCACCAACCATGGCTGCCACCAAACATGGTTGCCACCAACCATGGCTGCCACCGTCCATTTGTGTCCACACACATAACAGGATATTGAGTATGACTCTCTTTTTTTTAAGAAATAAATAAAAAAAACTTCCTGTGTCACTATTGTAAACAGATTTTTTCTTACCTCCTTGGAATCTTTGTGAAGCAAATAACAAGCGAAATAGGAGGTATGTCGAGGTGATTGTTAATAGAAGTTTACACCAACTAATACCAGTCCAATACATTAAACAATGCCAGATCTTCCATGATTCAAAACAATGCATAAAAAGGTGATTAACATACTCAGTTACGTTGGTATAGAAAGGATATACTGCTTAATTTGCTCCAATTGATTAAATTTCTTCAACCAAAAATTCCCTTGTACTATCTCTATCTTGAAGAAATAGCCACAAGAACATTTCAACCTTTGCTGGCGCAACTGATGCAAAAAAAATAAAATAAAAAAAAGTTCAAGAAATTCAACTCGATCCAATATATTGGTGCTAGAATTGACTGTATATATACCTTGACTTTCTGCTATCCTCTTAATTTGGACTCAAACTAACCTCGTTGAACAATTGTAGGAGTTGTTGACAGTGAGAGTTCTGATGGCCTAAATGAAGCTTCTTTTCCAGTTTAACTTCCAATGCCAAGTTTCCTTCACATACTCTCCCATGTCAGCCAAACAATAAGCAGGTGCAGCAGACAAAGCATAGAGGCCTGGAAATTTGTCCCTTAAAATCCCACTTTGTAACCATTTATCAGTTCAAAAATAAATTGTTCTTCCATTCCCAGCCTTGCAATAGCACTCACTCTTCAAAACTGACAAAGTTTCAGAATTAGAGTCTATAAATACTCTTTCCATGTTTCTGAAAGAGGCACATTAATTAAAATATGGAAGACCATATTTTGGAATAACCTTAAACTCACCTTGTTTTCTTGGATCAATTGAGCAACCAAATTTAATGGTTCCCGAGATTAATTTTGGAAGAGAAGATAAGCTTCGTTTTCATCGATAATTTATCTTTTCATGTCCCCGTACAACCAATCATATATTTACTTTTCTTGTCAAATGATGCGAGTTGGATGATATTTCAATATTAAATTAGTAATTTGATGCGAGTCGGATGAAACAACCTCGCAGATCGATCCTCCATAATTTGAGCTTGTATGATAACCTCCAATTAGAGAGAACAAAAGGGCTATAAATTATTGTTTGATCTACCATGTTTTCTTTTCCTGCCTCACTGCTGTTTACCGAGCCAGCTGAGATGAATGAGACGTACGAGACATTTTTTTTGAGAAACTTGTCCAATTCTCTAACCTACATATTTGGAAGCAACAACAGCCAACCAGGAGAGGTTTCTTTACAGCTGCGGAGACTTGAAGGAAGATATTTAACACAAATGTCCCATCACAGGAGAGCTTTGTGTAACAAGAAGGTATTCTTAGCAGTTACAGGACATTCACGACCATACATTCACTTACAAAACTTGGCTGGACACTATGCTGGAGAAAGGGAACTAGGATAATTTAAAAAAATGTTAAACTAGGATCCTTGAACAACTTTTTATTTGGTTTGATATAAAACCTTGATCGAATTAAGTTTTGGGTTTTAGATCAAGTTAAATTTATTTTTTTTTTATAATAAGAAATCAAAACCACCTTCTTACTAGTTTGATATAAAATCTTATACCAAGTTTTAGGTTACCGGATTGACTTGTTGGAACAAATCTTATTTTTATAATAATACTTTATTGTATATATTCATGTAAACAAGTTAACAATGAAGTTGCATTTGAAATAAATATCAGGAAACTGCTGTGACAAAAGGATAGTGTCATGTGTGTGTGTGTCTATATATATATATATATATTAAATTAAATTAAAAAAAATCACATGATATGATACTCTCTTTCTCAATCTATTCTGCCACTTGCATGGATGATTTGGCCCTTTGGATGAATTTAACCAAATAATTCTTAAAATAACTGGTTTATTAATTGATTGTCCTTTTCATGCCTTCGTTCCCTTCACAATTTACTATATGAATCCCAGTGGACCATAATGAAGAAAGCTAGTAAGAATATTTTAATTATTGGTCGCGTGCAGCACTACTAACCTGCCAATAATAATAAAAAACTTACAGCAAGTTTACGAGGGATGTCCATTTTCAATCTAAATTGTTTTACTAGTTGGGATCACAAGTTTGAGTGGTGATAATAAAGTGATTGATATATTTTTTTAATTCAATATGTGTGTGTGTGTGTGTGTGAGAGAGAGAGAGATCTCACATACGTTTGTAAATTTACTTGATATTGAATAAGAAATGTTTAAGATTAATTTGAATTTATTATTGTCAAATTCAGTAATTAATGTAACATATATTAAAACCATAAAAAATATGAATTAATAAAATAAATTTAAGAAATTATTATCATCTAAAATTTTATTCAAATTAAGTACATGAGCATATATATAGGAATCGACAAGCCTGGATTTAAAGGAAAGAAGTCTCGAGTAGCTTAATTTTCTTTAAGGACTGGGGAGGTGAGGTCAACCTTCCTTTGTCAATATTTAATCAAATGGGAGGAACTAGAAGATCAATTTACTGTACATACTTCATTTGATGTTAAAATAGATTCATTACATACTCGACTAGAAAGATAATTTATCCAAAATAAAATAAAATTCAAACTTAAAAATTAAAATTAAATAAATTACCCTTTATTAACTCTGCTATACTTTGAGAGTGCTTTTTTTTTTGTCCAACTTATTTTTTTGTTTGGAAAAACATTAAATTAATTTTTAAATAATTTTTAATAATTTGAATGTGTTAATATAAAAAATAAATGTAATTTTAACTCCAATGTTATGAGAAAAGACGTTTTTTCATAAATTATTTAATGATGGTATAGATAAATTATTTGTCAATAAATATAAACTTAATTCTTACATCTAAAGATACCACTTAACATTAAATAAAAACAAGGGAAAGAAATTCCATAAATTCCATCTAAATTAACTTTAAAATTTCATTTAGTGATTGGTGAATTTCTAAAGCTAGCGGTGAAAATTTTCATCAAACTTTCTGCACTGACTTCTCTTGTTAAACAAGATTTTTATTTTTAAAATTTAAAATAATATTATTTTAAATCTTTTAAAAATTAAACTAGGTTTTGATAAATTACAAATTGACTCCTTTAATTATTCAGATTTAATCAATTCAATTTTTATCTAGTTTTGTTAAGTCTAAATTGTATCCACAACACCTTTTGAGATGTTGATTCCAATAATAATTCAAATAAATAAATAAATTCTTTCTCTTACTTAATTTATTAATTTGGTTGAGATGATTTATCTAAGATTTGACGAGAAAAAAATTTAATCTTTCCATATCAAATGAGCAAAAACCGTTCTCTCCAAATCTGGAAACCCAATAAAAACAGGAACAACCCACAAAAAAACCGGGAACTCAAAAATATTTACAACTTATTATAGCCCTTCTAACAGCTAAGTTCTTACTTTATATTTAAATAGATATATAGTTCTGTGTTGTTGTCTCTAAACAGTTGTCCAAAGATAGATTCTATGTTTTTGTAGTTTTACTCATCAGATACTGCAGTTTCCTCTTTTCCAGTTCTGCAAATTTTAGACATAAGCAGCCTTCCATAGAAACCGACACCTTATCCGTGATTCTTCTCTGTCATCTTATACTCTCTCTTGTCTACTCTAAATCCGTCTCCCTTTCTCCCTCTCCCTCCCTCTCTCTCTGTATGTGTGTGTGTGTGTGTGTAGAATACACATTCCTTGTTGTTTTTGGTTTCTTTTCTTTCGTTTTTTATTGTGCACGAAACCAAATTCTTGCCTTTCACGAGATGATAAGAGAGTAGTAGTGGTAGTAGGAGGAGTCATAGCTTTTAGTCTTTTTAGCTTGATATTTTTGGACTCTTTCTTGCTATTGTGTTGGCGCTGTGTGTATGTATATATAGGGACTTCACGTGCCCTGTTTTATTCAGCTATTCAAGGCCCTTTGCTTTTGATTCTTTCTCGCTTTGTTTGTGGTGCTTTTCTTTGACCTGGAGTCTTGTACAATTCTTTGTTTATTGGTATAAGATCAGTTCCACTTGAATTTGATGATTTTGAGCTTTGTTTCTGCAAATTTTGGTGAAGTGCGGTTTTGGTTTCTGGGTTCTAGTTAAAGTTCATGTTTTGATTCTTTTTAATTGAGTTTGAACTCAAAAGAGTTGTTCTCTAAGCTTAAGTTAACTCAAATTGGGTGTTCTTGAACTGTGATTTATGCAAGTGGAAAAAGAAATGAAGGGTTTGTTAGTTATGGCCATGGTGTCTATGCTATGTAGTTTTGGTATCAGCAAGGAGTGTACAAACATCCCTACTCAGTTATCTTCACATTCATTTCGATATGAACTGTTATCATCACAGAATGAAACATGGAAAGAAGAAATGTTTGAACATTATCATTTGATACCTACCGATGATTCAGCTTGGGCCAGTTTGCTGCCAAGAAAGATACTGAGAGAAGAAGATGAGCATAGTTGGGAAATGATGTATAGAAATTTGAAAAGTCCTTTGAAATCCTCCGGAAATTTCCTTAACGAAATGTCATTGCATAATGTGAGATTGGATCCAAGTTCAAGCTATTGGAGGGCTCAGCAGACAAACTTGGAGTACTTGTTGATGTTGGATGTGAATAACTTGGTGTGGAGCTTTAGGAAAACTGCAGGTTTGTCTACACCAGGAAAAGCTTATGGTGGTTGGGAGGCACCGGATTCCGAGCTTCGAGGACATTTTGTAGGTTAGTTTTTTGTCGTTTGTGCTGATGATCTTGAATTTAGTGTTGACCAATATTAGTACATTTATTTTTATGACAAATAAATTTGATTTGGCTTGTTGAAGGGCACTATTTGAGTGCATCAGCACAGATGTGGGCTAGTACTCATAATGAAACACTAAAGAAGAAAATGTCTGCATTAGTTTCTGCTCTGTCTGCCTGTCAGGTGAAAATGGGAACAGGATACCTTTCTGCTTTCCCATCTGAATTATTTGATCGGTTTGAAGATATAAAGCCTGTCTGGGCTCCATATTACACTATTCATAAGGTCGTATCTACTTCAAAATGGTTCACTGTAGTGATTCTTTAGAAAGTTATACGACTAACCATTTGTGTTGTTGACTTTGACAGATCCTAGCAGGTCTTTTGGACCAATATACATTGGCAGATAATGCTCAAGCTTTAAAAATGGTGAAGTGGATGGTTGATTACTTTTACAATCGAGTTAGAAACGTTATAACTAGTTACAGTGTACTAGTTACAGTGTTGAAAGGCATTATCTATCACTCAACGAGGAAACTGGTGGTATGAATGATGTCCTTTACAAGTTATTTAGCATAACAGTAAGTACACTAATCTGTGCAGTTGCCTTTGCTTCTCCTGAGTCTTCACTTTATGAGTCCTATGAATTGTCTCCCTGCAGCTGGAATGGATATATTTTTGAATTTACACTGTTCCGTGGAACCTAAACCTCTGGGTATCTTTAACCCGAGCCTTTAATGTTACTTTGGTGCAGGGAGATCCAAAGCATTTGGTGCTGGCTCACCTGTTTGACAAGCCTTGCTTCCTTGGTTTGCTTGCAGTACAGGTAATTTATGACTATCAATTGTTGTTTATCAGCTTTTGGCTGGTGTTTTAGTCTTCTGTTTTTTCAGGTCTTTTCCTTCCTTTTACTGATAAGAGTAGTTTCCCTTTGAGAAAACAAGCTTCTGATTTTGTAAAATGAAATGTTATCATCTTTGACATAACTGTTCCAATCAGTTAGAGCAAGCCTAATTTAAGATGAACTTCTGAGTTTTTTATATTGCAAATAGAATGACTTTGGAGTGCAGGCTATTTTATAGAAGCTTCTTCTCTTCCATGTAGGCCGATGACTTATCAGGTTTCCACGCCAACACACATATCCCTGTTGTCATCGGTGCACAGATGCGATACGAAATCACGGGCGATCCTCTTTATAAGGTTAATGCTATATATTAATCATAGATTACCTGAACAGCATTTTCTATGAAATGTTGTAGCATTTTGATTACTGTTCTACTGAGCTATTGCAGTTCACATCAGAGTAGTCGTGCATGCATGATCTCTGATCTTAAAACTGCCTAAAACAGATTTGATCTTCCAGGATATAGGAGCATTCTTCATGGATGTAGTCAACTCTTCTCACAGCTATGCAACTGGAGGAACTTCTGTTAGCGAGTTCTGGTACTGATTGCTGTTTTTCGTTCAATAATAATAGTGATATTCTGAAGTAGGTTTAATGCCTCCATATAGAAGAATGTTGCCTCCATATAGAAGAATGTTGCTTCTGCTTTCATAAAAAATGCTTGCTAAGATCTTATCCTGTGTTGGTTGACACCTTCCCTGATGTGTGAGTAGGTCAGATCCAAAGCGACTGGCTAGCACGTTACAGACAGAAAATGAGGAATCATGCACAACTTATAATATGCTGAAGGTGTGTTTCATCTCATATCTCTGCTTACTGATTTAGATTTCATGTGTACTTGATGAATAGAATTTGTTTCGATCTTTTCAAAAACTTATTTTGATTCCAAGGTCTGTATGTCAGTAAACATTTTGGCATCTCTACGGCATTTCCCTTGCAGTTTTTTCAGCCTCGTGTTACATAAATTTTCGTGCTTAAATACTCTGCACTTTTTTTGTAACCTGTAGGTCTCTCGCCACCTGTTCAGATGGACCAAAGAAATGGCTTATGCAGATTATTACGAGCGAGCTCTGACAAACGGTGTGCTAGGCATCCAAAGAGGAACAGAACCTGGAGTGATGATTTACATGCTTCCACAATATCCTGGAAGTTCCA
Source organism: Populus ilicifolia (assembly GCA_015708895.1). Taxonomy (NCBI): domain Eukaryota; kingdom Viridiplantae; phylum Streptophyta; class Magnoliopsida; order Malpighiales; family Salicaceae; genus Populus; species Populus ilicifolia. The sequence continues at coordinate 724,041 of SRLM01000026.1, forward strand.
AAGCCAAAAGCTATCATGGATGGGGGACTTCGTATGATTCTTTTTGGTGCTGCTATGGAACAGGTGTGGAAACTGTTACCTGCCTCATCCTTTCTTAGCTGCTAATACAGTTCAATATTTTTAATCATTTTTTACATGTAAGAGGAGAAACATACCTCTGCTTCTGTGCTAACAATTTGATATTATCTTTTGTTGCTGTACCCACAGGAATTGAATCATTTTCAAAGCTGGGAGATTCCATATATTATGAAGAAGGAGAAGCCCCAGACCTTTACATCATTCAGTATATATCAAGCTCTCTTGATTGGAAATCTGGACAGATTGTGCTCAATCAGAAAGTTGATCCTATCGTTTCTTCAGATCCATATCTTCGGGTGACATTAACCTTTTCTCCTAAGAAGGTATTTGCTGAATCGATCTATCATATGAGCATACGGAAACTAGTGTTACTTTTGAAGGAGGTACTTGCCAATAAAAAAAAAATCAACCTGGATCCTCCTTGGCTGGGAAAAGGATGTTAAAAAGTGGCTAAATCTACTGGAAATTTATAATTATTTTTGTAGTGTGCAAGTGCACAGAGAATAGAAAGTCTTCACAAGGGGTGGAAAAAAAAGGCTTACCTGTGATTATAATGGATCTGATTTGTGCAGGGGACTAGCCAAGCATCGACCTTGTATTTGCGGATACCAAGTTGGACAAATTCAGAAGGTGCTACTGCAACAATAAATTCTCAGAGTTTGCGTCTACCAGCTCCAGGTGTGAAGTATAATCTTGACTATTTGCATCTGTTAATCTATATGTTTCTCATATTTGATTTAATCCATTTTATAAGTGCTAATAGGAGAGTTCATTTGGCATCCTCCGAGTGATACCTGGAATAGTCTCTAATACTCTGCTTCTAATGCAGGTAGTTTCTTATCAGTCAATAGAAAATGGCGCAGCAGTGACAAGCTAACCCTTCAGATTCCCATCAGTTTGAGAACAGAAGCCATTAAAGGTATTTTCTTTGGATTCCTGCTTAAAATGTAAAATATTTTCGTAAATATTTATAATGATGATGGACAAAAAGCTGACAAAGCCCTCTGAACAACATTCAGATGACCGGCATGAGTATGCTTCTATTCAGGCAATACTTTATGGTCCTTACCTACTTGCTGGACATACAAGTGGTGACTGGAACCTCAAATCCGGGTCAGGAAATTCTCTTTCAGACTCAATAACACCAATCCCTGCCTCTTATAATGGACAATTAGTATCTTTTTCCCAAGAGTCTGGAATTTCGACTTTTGTGTTATCGAATTCAAACCAATCAATATCGATGGAAAAGCTCCCGGAATCAGGCACCGATGCTTCTCTTCAAGCCACCTTTAGACTTGTATTAAAAGACTCTTCTTCCTCGAAGCTCTCAAGTGTTAAAGATGTTATTGGAAAATCAGTCATGCTTGAACCCTTTCATCTTCCTGGAATGCTTTTAGTGCAGCAAGGAGAAGACAGAAGCTTTGCACTCACAAATTCTGCTGATGATGATGGATCATCTATCTTCCGCGTGGTTTCTGGATTGGATGGAAAAGACGGAACTGTATCCCTGGAATCAGGTATCCAAAATGGTTGCTACGTGTACAGTGGTGTGGATTATAAGTCAGGTCAAAGCATGAAGCTTAGCTGCAAATCAGGGACATCATCAGATACAGGTTTTAATCAGGGAGCCAGCTTTGTAATGAACAAAGGACTAAGTCAATATCATCCAATCAGCTTCGTTGCAAAGGGAGACAACAGAAATTTTCTTCTTGCACCATTACATAGTCTGAGAGATGAATCTTACACTATTTATTTTAACATTCAACCTTAACAAGTGTTGATAGAGCTATTGATTAGTGACTCTGCTTTTAGATAAATTAAGTTCAATACATAAAGAGGAGGTTTGAACTTGAAACCTCTTACGATGAAAGGGGACACTAATTGGTGGGGGGCACTTTCTTCATTAGTTTAGTGTAATTATTTTTATTATATTACTTCCTTAACTGTTATGATTTTTTGGTGTTTGAAAAGACTCTAGTGTGAGAACATGCTTATCTTTTGATTCCATCCAACTAAAATGTTTAAAACGTCTAATTATATAGGATAACCAGCTTACAAGATATTTTTGTTTTTAGGCTGAAATTAAGCTCGAAAGCTACCATTTAATTTATTTTTTTTGGTTGTTTTTGAATATTATTTTCCTATTTAGAATAGGATTTTTGATGTGGGACAACTAACCTAAGATTTTATGGATTAAATTGATAAATAAAAATAGTTCAAAACTCAAAATAATCATAATTTTTATTTAATTGTTTCATCGATTTTAAATTTTATAATTGAACTTATGTTGAGCATCTTTTCGCCCTCCACACTTGATCCTGCTCATATTCACCAAATTCCACTTCAAAAATCCTGAATTCCACTTCAAAAGTCCTCAAAAATGCCTTCAAAGTTTCGGACCCTATTTTGAACCCTTTCCTTGTTAATTTTGGATGTTAGCTTTATTATTTTTCAAAATTAGTTGTTTTCTAGCTATTTATGAATGTTTAGGGTATTCAAATTTATATTCTCAGATTTTATATGACTTTTTGATTAATAAAACTATAGTCTTGTAGAACTTTGATTGTGTTTATATCTTATCGTCTGTTGAATTCAAATCCTTAGCTTTCTCTTCATCAATTTTTAATTGATTATGATTTTACAAATTAAGTTTTTTCTTGTATTGAAACAGCTTCTTAAGCTTCTTCTTCTTCTTCTTCTTTTTTTGAAATAACCTTAGATTTAAGAACACCAATTTTTTTTCTCTCCATATAGAGCCGCAAAATCTTAGGAATTAAAGATCATATCTATGTTATAATAATTAGTAGAAAACTAATCCTATTCCTTATACATACTCAAGATTATCATTTTCCATTTAAATCATAATTTTCTAATTCCTTTAACATATAATCCATATTTCTTTGCTAAAGCAGGCAGTTTGCTCAAGAGGTCAGCTTCTTTCTTTCTTTTTTTAATTATTAGATTTTTTTTAGGACTCACATGTTTTGTTCTCTCTGACTTTTCATCTCCTGTACATGTCCCTTAAAATAATATACTGAAGAATATATATGCCAGCCGTTATTTTTTTCCCTCAATGATTATACGAGAGATAGCACAGCGATATTGGGCATGCAATCGCGTGAAGGATCCACGCAATATTTCAAGTTCTTCGGCGCTGTACATATATAGAACCATTATAAAGGAAATCCTGAGCGAAAAAAGTACAAGTTAATCCCAGTCTGAAGCTGAAAATGATGCAAGTTCAGGGACATAGCCAGCATTTTTTGCTGCAACAAGCTTGGAAGCAACCACTTTGCCCTATGCTCCCATAACCTTCAAATTTGTTTTTCCATCGTGTGCAAAAATATTTTTTTTATGGGTAAGTCTTGATTCCAACTCTTTAGTGCTTAATAGTAAGGAGGAGTTAGTTTATTATGTTTTTTTTTTTTTGCTCCCTCTAATTTTTGCACTCCCTTGTTTCATGCATGCAGTAGCTTTTGTGTTTTTTTTCTCTGTTTTCTTTTCTTTACTTGTTCATCTAATTTGTTGTAGCTATTTTTCTTAATAAAACTTTCAACTATTGCAAAAAAAATTAAAAAATGCTCAGGATTGAATTACATTAAAATCATAAGTTACATTAAAATCATAAAAAAGAAGAGAAAATACAAAGGGATTAAATGTTTATCACAATTGAAGGATAGGGCACGCAACAAGATCATCAGGAAAACAAGAAACGAAAGGAGCAAATATTGCTCAGGATTTGAAGTACATTGAAATCACTAAAAGAAAAGAAAATACAAGGGGGTTAAATATTTATCACAATTGAATGATAGAGCACACCGTTTGTGTTACAGTGAGTAAAAGGAGAAAAGTAGCAGCAAAAACGGAGATGCCAGTCCATGGATTGTTGAAGTAAACCTGCTTCAAGTTTGCCTTCCACTTGTACCTACGCCTTCTGCAATGTAAATTCAGCTCTTCGCAGAGACTCGAAAGAAAACTTTCCGAAGAGATAACATTTTCTATGATAAGATTGTGAAAAAGATTCGACACTGATTCGTTACTGCTTAGCATATTTTTCAAATTCTCATTCTGAGCAAGTACTTCCACATCTTTGGTAGCACTGACGAGGCAGCTGATGAAAGTAATATAGTCATTTACGAAAGTATCCCCGTACACATGATGACATTGCTCAAAGGCCTGGAGATTTCTGAATAAGATTTCTATCACATCATATATTTTTAGTTGTGGAATTTCTAGAATCCCATTACTGAATCTTATGTCTAATAATGAGCTTTTTTCGGGACGATTAAACTTCACTCCAGATTGATGGAGCTCCGTCGCAGTGGGTGCGCTTAAATAAGCTTCTTCTTTCGCTGGACAGTTCTTCTCTGTTGGTTCCTGACACTTTCTTAGGAAGTCAACGAAATGCAGGACTCCAGATGAATCTATTATTTTCCAACTGTCCTCTTTTACCCAGTTAACCCATTGACCTTTTAATAACCCACATGTAAGTTCAGTAAGGGTGCAATTCTCGGGATTGGAAGCTACACTGGATAGCTGAAACAACTTCTCAAGGATGAAGAATGGAAGCTGATTTTCAAGCAAGCTCATATCAAACATTACGTCAATTATCTTAAATGGACGATAGAAAATGTGGTCACCACGTCTATTGCCATACAACCCTCTAAAGTACTTCATGTTTAGTAAGACCATAATAATGAAGACAGCATCCAGTAAAATCATTGTTGCGAAGTCTTTCTTACTAAGATCAATGGTCTCTGCATAACAATCACGTAATGTTGTTTCATTCTCCTTGATAATGTTAATTAAATCCTCCACACTTACCTTATTCTGTTCAAGAAACTGCTGCAGGTACATTATTTTGTGGTCTTCCATAGCTTTTAGGTTTTCCTTACCATGGTGAAGGGGGCCTATTGAGACTACTCGAGGTGTATATGCATTTTCATTTAACTTTCGCAATCGTTCCGGGACTCTGTAGATGCAGCATGCTTGGGAGAAAGCCTTCTTGATTTTTAATTGCTCCCTTAAAGAAATAGCTAACTCATTGACATCAAGTGAAACTTCATGGCTCTGATCCTTTATCTGCTGATCACTACTTGACGTTCCACCAATTTCCATCCTGTGATTGAACTCAGATAATCGCTTGCTCTGTTCATAACCAGCACGTGTATAATATCACCAGGCCATGAAAAAACATATCCTGAAAACGCAGATATTTTTCATGTCTTTTCACATGTTCACACAAATAGCAATATAATGGCTAAACGCAGATATTTTTCATGGACACTTGGCTCACTTAAATTATATTGGTATCAAAATGTACCTTCTTATGGGAAGCAAATCAATGGCGGACCAACTTCTCGTTAGCAAGCCCACAAAAAACAAGGGGAAAAAAAAAAAAGAGCACCTTCCCATTAACAAGCCCACAGAAAAAAGTGCCTTTGACTCGTCTGCGAGGCTTTATCTATTTGTTCTCGCCTCTTCTAGGCTTTATCTATTTTTCTTATAAAAAAGGGAAAAAAAATTCTCATTAACAAGCCCACAAAAAAGAAATAACACGAAACTATTGAGATAATTCATTTCACTCGAGCTTTAGTTAGCAACATTATTGAATTTTTAATAGTTTTTGAACCTTGTGACGCAGGAACTTTTTAAAAAAAATTTATGACAATTATTTTTATTATTATATTTATTTATTAAGAATTACAAGGATTTATTTAGTTTAGAAATTCAAATGCTACCTAGATTTTATTAACGACACAACTTTTAATAGGAATTATTTTTTTATTTAGGTAAATTGTAACAGAGAGCCAAATATTAGTAAAAAATTTATTCACAACTTTTCAGTTCAGAGTTTTCTCAAAAATTTAGTGCTATTATTTTGGGCTTAAGAAATTCTCTTTTTTTCCCCTACTATTTAAGACTGTAAAATATTGAAGCTTGAGAATCCCTAGTGCTATATGCTACGTTACTTTGGGATGAAAATTAATTATAAGGAAACAATGCTACGTTACTTTGGGATACATTACAATGTACATTACTAGTACCCCCCCTTTTTCTTTTTTTTTTGCACTTGTTTTTTTAACGTGTAAACATATGTTATGTTGCATGTTAGGAATGTGATGGCAGACCAACTTATTCCATACTCTTACGGTTCGAAATTATCTCAAGACTATTTAGCAAGGAATGTGAAAACTCCAAAGGTATTTAATTTGTTTGCCCCAGACATAAATTTTCATATTACAGTGGCTAATTTTATTTTAATTTATAACAGTAGAAGATTTAATATAAATTGGTGCTCGTGCAATAGAGCTAATTAATGAGAAACTAGCAAGAAAAAACAAAAGTTGTATATATAAAAAGAAAAGGCCAAAGAGAAGATAAAACCATGCAATAATACATAGAAACATCTTATAGTAAAAATTAACAAGAGTTTACTTAATAGACAAGATAAGAATGATTTCTGGAACTCTAAACAAGTTGTTTCTGTGTATTAGCAATTTCTATCTACTGTCTTAAGCCATAACACCTATCCTCAAACGGTAAAGAACTAACTCAAATATTATATCTCAATTAAACAGTAAAGAAAAACTGATTTGTTTCTAGCGAATCAAATTCCTCATAGGATACCATGAGCTAACATGCCCATGAAAATTTCCTTGCGCTGAAATTTTTCTTTGACAACGAATTCTCTTTGAAACAACAATTTGTCTATGCTGTTCGCCATTGTAAATTCAACCGTTTTAGAAATCAGTTCTACAATTTCCAGACAATATAACAACGCATCAAAAGGTGGCTAACCTTGAATTCTTTGACTACACGATATTACAGTGGCATGTGTAACTAAGAACTTAACCAAACAAAGAATTATCATTAATGGTAAATACAATAACTTTAGAAGGAGAATATACCTTGAAATCTTTGAAGGCGACCTGTCCAAGCACCAAGTAAATCGCACTAGCTTTCACTTTTGCACAAATTCTTTAGCAGTGTTTTTGCGACAAACCCCCCCACATACAGTTATACAGCTTTCTTAGTTACGACAGAAAGTTCGTAATGATTGTGTAGTTACGACAGAAAGTTTCGGTAGGTTATATATACCGCACGTGAATCTCAATAAACAGAAACTCACTCCAGTTTCTTAACTGGAGAATAATCTTATGACAAGTTGAACATGTGAACAAGCTTAAAAATACAACTCGCATAATTGACTAGACATATTCCTTTAAGAATTTGTAAGCTGAATTACACAAAACAATTAAGAATATCACTAGTTGAATGACACCCAGAAACGAAAAATAACAAGTCACTAGTTGATGAATAATGAAAGGAATAAACAGCTGCAATGCCAGATTTCTTAAAGCAAATTTCGTTGACATTTATAAGTTGGGTAATTAAAATCGAGGCTGTTCACTAATCAAACTCAAGGCATTTGAGAAATGGAGGTACGGTCAAGGAAGCTTTTTTTATTAAAAAAATTGAATTGTGACAATGTGGCATTTGTGCTGTTCACAATCAATACAAGCTGGAAATAATCCACACGAGTATTTGGATCAACCTCTCAAACTTCATCTAACAATTTCTCTCTTAAATTAATGTTCTTTAACACCTAGTTTAACAATAAAAAAATTTTCTTTAACTTTATTATGAAAATTCACGCCAATAATCTTTATCTTTTTAGAAGCTCTGTGAATTTCCAACTATTATTTTTCTCAACAAAATCAATTTTATAATACATAACCTTTTGCCACTTCATGTATTTTATGGCATCTTTAGAAATTACATGATCACAATCTAATAATAAAACAAAATAAGTACGTGGATCATCAAATGGATTGAATCTAGTGGCCTCATGATCATACATTCATATAGACTTTTTTCTAACATGTTTTGGATCGTTGATCATTGTTTGCTGACATTACAAGTGAGCTTTGATCATATATCTAAAGCAACTTCTTTAATTCCTTTTCTTTTGGAGGATTAACATGTTGAAGCTCGCTTCTTCTTTTTTTCCTATCTCAAAGGCTTTCTCTTTATCCTTGAAATAACTTTCTATCTCTTTACAATGTTTTATCAATATTGCTCTACAATTCCTTCTAATTTTGCATAGCAATGCCCAACAAGAAGTATGTTATTCTATTTAAATCATGTTAAATTATTGATAGCATTCTTGCTCCATTTTATTCGTATAATCTTCATGTTCAAAATTAAATTACTCAAAATCTTGCTTATATTAATTTTGTATTGTTTTCTTTTCTAATTTAAGGCTACCACGCTCATTTTTCAGCAACCTAGAAACAACTTCTTTCTTCTTAGCTGCATGTCAACCTAGAAACAACTTCTCTCTCCTTAGCTACATGTCCGCCTTCCTTTCTTAGCATTTGTTTTTTCATTAATCAACTTTTACTCAATTTTAATACTATATATATCCCAATCAAGAAGTAGTATTCTTTCTTTATTAGCATTAACATCACCAAACTTGATAATATATTGATTAATAAAAAAAATAGAAATAGTATTCTAATCTGAAAATAAATAAAGCATTAAAAAATAATATAAATTATATATTAGAACTTAACTTAATAGTTTAAGTTATTAGATTGAAATGATTCTTTGAAATGATATCAGAGTCTTGATGATCAAGCAGTTATAAATTTGAATCTTATCATCTTAATAATATAAATTATATTTTGGAGTCTTACCTAGCAGTTTAAGTTTTTGAGTTTGGATGATTCTTTAATATGATATCAAAATTTTGATGACTAAGTAGACATGAATTTAAATCTTATTATTTCTATTTATTTGATGAAAATTAAGCAAATAGTAATGTGAGTTTGTACAGGTTTCAAACCCAAATTTTTTTATTTAAGGAATGTGTTACAGAAAATTATAGATCATAACTTGAAACTTTACCTAATAGTTTAAATTATTGGATTAAAAAAGCTCATTTGAAGAGGTGTATTTAAAATAAAATATAGATCTTGGAATTTTATTTAATTGCTGAAATTATGGGTTGACACAAAGGATCATAGCTAGCTTATGTGTAATATATGAAAGAATGTTCATAGCTGTAGTCAAAAAGAAAAATAATTGCAAAAATGTTCCTAGCTGTAGTGAAGTTATGTTTACATATCAAAACATGCTCTCCATGTATAGCTGATAGGTAGATTCTCGGAGAAGATTTCTTCATTAATCAAAGTAGACTAAGGATGTGCTTAAAATTGTCCCTAGCTGTCTCTTAAAAAAATTATTAAGTTTCTAGTTGCAGATAACCAGCAAATTTTTTTTTCCTTAGATGTTGATCAAGGGCCACATGACATCTTCCACACGAGACCGGGCTAAAAAAAACAATTGTTGCAATTTTGCAATGGACAAACAAGTAATGACTTTCAATTCTTCCAACTACATCTCTGCAACATGCAAAGTCTCAGTTATGTTTCTTTAGCTTGCTTAACATTTAACAAATCTCTTTTATTGATATGGATCTATCAATAAAATCATTTGATTATTATCCAAAAAAATAATGGTTGCTTAGTTAAGGCAAGCCACAATCTTATAATTTGTTAAAATAATTAAAATCAAACACAAAAAAAAGAAGCTACAATTCTGAATAATCAATGTATTATGTGTTAGGTTGGTTGCCATTTCATGTAAGGCACCAACCATTGACTATTGCACCAACCATGTGCAATGTCAAAGGTTGACAGCCACCATTGTTGAAGAAGAGCTGGAGTTGGCAGCCACCTTTGTTGAAGAAGAGCCTCCATGAATGCCTATAAATAGAGGCATATGTTAGAGAGCAAAATATGAGAAGAAAATTGTGAAAATGTGAAGAGAGTATAGAAGAAGAGAGAGTTGCAATGGCAGCAGCTGCAAGTGCAGCAAATAGAGCTAGAGTTGAGTATGAGAGGGTGTAATTCTCCTCCTCCATGTATTTGTTTTGAATTCTTTCTCAATCTCTAAACATATTAACTTCTCCCGTGGATGTAGGCGATTTGCTGAACCACGTTAAATATTGTGTCAGTGTGCTTCTCCTCCTATGAGCAAGTATCAGAACATCACCGGTCGAATTCCCCAACCCACATGATCGCACAGGTGCTTCCCGGATGGGCTGACCCGACCCGAATACCAGATGATCTGACCCACATGCGAGATCCGGATGAGGATGATGTCATCATGATCGCACAGGTGGCATGCCACGTCGTCACCAGTCAGCAGCCACGTCAGCAAAGGTGGGACCCACTAACACGTCACTAGCCGCAAGCCGAGAGTGAGCCGAGCCGAGCCGTGAGCCGAGGGGCAGGATTCTGTGTGGCGGAGTCTACGTGCAACCGGATCTAAGATTGAATCTGGACCACTGATCAGGCGAAAATTGTTTTGATGAGATCTCAGCCGTCTGAAGTGCGATTTGGATGATTTCAGACTTGTTTCCAGCTAATTTGATCGTTCCAGATACAATGGTACGGTCCGATCATTGAGATTGAGATCAGAAATGATGGTGATGAACTATTAAAGAGAGATTGCCAGATCAAAAAGCATCTGATGGTCATCATGGTGGTCGATGAAGATGATGAAGAAGAAATCACACATGTTTGTCCAATTACATGTGTTGAACTGTTATATGGGGAACTTTAATTGCCTTGAGGGAAGGCAAAATTGGGGACACTCTGGACACCTGATCGTGGACAATTTCGAGGTGGAGAGTGAAATTTGATGAAGACCAATCTTGACGAATCTGAGCACTGGTAGTCTCGCCAGATGTTGAGAAATCAGGTATAAAACAAGGATACCCCAGATCACTTGTAAAGAAATGTCGCGACAAGGCTAGCAAATGGTTGTATATACGAAAAGACAGTACGATGGATAGATATGGCCTAAGAAGTTCTGTCTAGGAGATTGGGTTTTAAGCGGGACCGGTGTGACCCCTCCAATCTTTCCTGGGAACTTGCTTAGTGGAAGGATTATCCATACGGTACTATTTTCGTATATGTGATAGTTTGTTATGAAACTATTAAAGACTAGCAGGATGATGGCACAAAGGAACAGATGAGTTCCATATGATCAAGGATCTGATGGAGTGGTGATTTCTCAAAGGAAGTTAGATTCGGTGATTGTAATTTCTCGAGGGGAGAATTGGTGAAGACCCTGATAATGGTAGAGAAATACATCAAGAAGATGAAAGATTGACACCCTATTTTGACTTGGATAGATGTTATGACAGGATAAACTGCTGTCAAACATAAGCAAGGAATAGGGAGCAATCTGGAGAACAGAAAATGCACAAGTACACACGGAGATTGTGTAGGATTACCCGAAGGATCCAACGAGGTACTACAATGAGACAACAGGTGCAAGGAGAAGAAAAGTTCCCAGATGAAGCTCAGAGCAGAGACTGTATGAAAAAGTTGTACAACAAGAAGTCTCTTGTGCTCTTGATAAAGGCAACAAACAAGGACCTTTCAATGCATGTAAAGATGGAAGGGTGAGCTGTTGTAGATGCACCTAATTGAGGGGGTGCAAACGCCTGTGATAAAAGGCGACCGCCTATGATGAAAGGTGAAGACACCAAAGGGAATTGGTGTGGTTGGAGTTGTTAAGCAGAAAAGGCGTAGAAGCTCCAAACATAGAAATCGAGATGGAGGATTGCGAGGAGTATACCGCAACTTTCTGTTTCTATGTAATTAGTGGCAGTGATCTCTCTCATAGTCCACATGGTGGTAGAGAATTTATGGAGCCACTTTGAAGCATCTCAGTTGAAGAAGGATGCGACCGCCTATGAAAGGCGAAGACACCTTAAAGAGAAGGTGTGAGGGCTATGAGAAAAGCCTATAATTAGACCGCCGCATGACGACGAGCGGAGACACCTCAGGAGAAGGTGTGAGGGCTATGAGATGAGCCCATGATTAGATCGTCGTATGATGACGAGCGGAGACACCTCAGGAGTAAGGTATGGAGGCTATGAGATGAGCCTATAATTAGACCGCCGCATGACAACGAGCGGAGACACCTCAGGAGAAGGTGTGAGGGCCGTGAAAGGAGCCCAGTTCAGAACGCCCCAGAGCCAATGTGATGGCTAGGTATGAGTGGACAGATAGATAGCCAATGAAAGGGCTATGATAAGTATGGAGACAAATACAGGATTGACTTTCATGGATATTGCCCTCATGCTAAAGATTAATGAGCTAGAAGACATTTGCCTTGGACAATAAGTGGATGACTTGTGGAGCATTAAGACGCGGCTGCTATGAAGGAGCAGAGGGCATGCGCAGGTTCCGGGAACAAGTTGACTCTTGTCAAGGTGGTGAGCTCGGTAATGGCATTGTAATACTCAGAGTATGAAGACAGATATGGATCAACCTTTTATGGGCTGCCCCCATGGTTAAAGGTGGAAAGCTACCTAAACTCTTGAGACTAAGAGCGAGAGACTCATGGAGAAGTAAGGCGTGGTTCCTAAGGTGGAACAGAGGGCAGACGCAACTCCTGGATGAGTAGACTCTTAGAAGAGTGGTGAGCTTGTGATCATATTGAGATACTCAGATAATGACTGTCGCACTTGAAATATCCATTTGAGGGGGTGTTATAAGCCTTGATGTGAGGCTTGATGAATCATTCCGGACCGAGCATGGTTGAAGGGGAATGTTGTTCCAGAGACAAGCGTTAACACTATTCAGATGTGATGTGGCAGACCATCTGGTTATAGTGATCCTTTTGTGTGAGAAAATGTGTGCTTAGGTTACTTTGATGATTGAAAGGTTTGGCAAGTACCTGTAAACTTGGCCACAAACGCTCTCAAAATGAAAAGCTTGGAAGTGCTGCAAGATGCAAGCATGTGTTGAAGAAGAAAGAGGACAGTTGCCCCACATGAATGGCAAAGGGGGTGATTGTTAGGTTGGTTGCCATTTCATGTAAGGCACCAACCATTGACCATTGACTATTGCACCAACCATGTGCAATGTCAAAGGTTGGCAGCCACCATTGTTGAAGAAGAGCTGGAGTTGGCAGCCACCTTTGTTGAAGAAGAGCCTCCATGAATGCCTATAAATAGAGGCATATGTTAGAGAGCAAAATATGAGAAGAAAATTGTGAAAATGTGAAGAGAGTATAGAAGAAGAGAGAGCTGCCTTGCTGCCATTGCAGCAGCTGCAAGTGCAGCAAATAGAGCTAGAGTTGAGTATGAGAGGGTGTAATTCTCCTCCTCCATGTATTTGTTTTGAATTCTTTCTCAATCTCTAAACATATTAACTTCTCCCGTGGATGAAGGCGATTTGCCGAACCACGTTAAATATTGTGTCAGTGTGCTTCTCCTCCTATGAGCAAGTATCAGAACATCACCGGTCGGATTCCCCAACATTATGAGTGTTTAACTTTAATCTAAATACATATAAAATATATATAAACTAAACTAAAAATATTATTTTACCCTTAATGAATAAGATTACATAAATATTATTTAATATAACTAACAAAACAAATCCTTGTCAACTTGAATAAGTCGATATTATTTAATATAACTAACAGAACAAATCCTTATCAACTTGAATAAGTCGACTTGTTATGGTTTCATTAATAAGATAATTAACAACTATTAATTTTAATATTGTTTTTAATAAGCAAATCAGGATTGTCTGTCGCCTATTGTCGGGATTTTTTTTTGTTTTAAGATTTATATATAGCAATTTCATAGGAAGCGATAACACAGCTAATTTACAGAATCCCATTAATGAAACTTACGTCTAATAGTGAACTTTTTTTCTGGATGCTTAAATTTCACTCTAAATTGATGGAGCTTCGTTGCAGTGGGTGCGCTTAAAATACCAGTTCCCGCTTTGGAGGGTACCACACTGTTTGCTGCTGACACTTTCTTATAAAGTAAACGAAATGTAGGAGTTCAGAGGGATCGATTTTTTTCCAACTGTCTTCTTTTACCTATTCATCCATTATTTTTTGTAATAACAGACTGGTAAGCTCAATAAGGGTACAATTATCAGGATTGGCAGCTACGCTGGACAGCTCAAACAACTTCTCGAGGATGAAGAATGGAAGCTGATTTTCAAGCAAGCTCATATAACTTAAATGGACGATAGAAAATGTGGTCACTACATCCACTGTCATAAAACCCTCTCAAGTGTTAGGTTGGTTGCCATTAATGTGCAACAACCATTTGGTATTGCACCAAACATGTGCATTCATACAAGATGTCAAAGGTTGGCAGCCACCATTGTTGAAGAAGAGTTGGAGTTGGCAGCCACCTTTGTTGAAGAAAAGCCTTCATGAATGCCTATAAATAGAGGCATATGTTAGAGAGCAATATGAGAGAAGAGAATTGTGAGAATGTGAAGAGAGTAGAGAGGAAGAGAGAGCTGCAATGGCAGCAGCCTTGCTGCCATTGCAGCAGCTGCAAGTGCAGCAAAGAGAGGTGAGAGTTGAGTATGAGAGGGTGTAATCCTCCTCCTCCATGTATTTGTTTTGTATTCTTTCTCTATCTCTAAATATATTGACTTCTCCCGTGGATGTAGGCGGTTTTGCCGAACCACGTTAAATATTGTGTCGGTGTGCTTGGCCTCCTATGAGCAAATATCATAACATCACCGGTCGGGATTCCCCAACAATTGGTATCAGAGCGTTCGGTTTAAAGTGGTGTTTGATTTTGCTCAAAAATGAAAGTTGTCAAAATTGTGTTTTGACCATACCACTGTGTAGAGGAGGAAGAGACGAAGCCAATGGTGAAAACCGCGTCGAAATCGGACGTCGGAAACCGTCGCACGCGCCGGCGGGGTGACTGTCCACGTCATCAGCCACGTCAGCAGTTCTGCACAGTCATCAGACACGTCACCTGACACATCAGCACTTTGACCAGTCAAACTGCCACGTCAGATTTGGCTGACCTATATGTCCTGCGTGGATGACACGTCATTACAGCCACGTCAGCTCCCTGGATTTTGATCCTGTGTGGCGGAGTCTACGTGCAACCAATTCTGAGATTGAATCTGGGTCGTTAAATAGGCCAAAATTGTTTTGATCAAATCTTAGCCGTCTGAAGTGCGATTTGGACGATTTCAGACTTGTTTCCAGCTAATTTGATCGTTCCGGATGCAATGGTACGGTCCGATCGTTGAGATTGAGATCAGAAATGGCAGTGATGAATTATTAAAGAGAGATTGCCCGATCAGGAGGCATATGATGGTCATCATGGTGGTCGATGGAGCTGAAGAAGAAGAAATCACACATGTTTGCCCAATTACATGCGATGAACTATTACGTGGGGAATTTTAATTGCCTTAAGGGAAGGTAAAATTGGGACACTCTAAACACCCGATCATGTGGACAATTTGAGGTGGAGAGTGAAATTTGATGAAGACCAATCTTGACGAATCTGAGCACTGGTAGTCTCACCAGATGTTGAGAAATCAGGTATAAAACAAGGATACCCCAGATCACTTGTAAAGAAATGCCGCGACAAGGCTAGCAAATGGTTGTATATACGGAAAGACAGTACGATGGATAGATATGGCCTAAGAAGTTCTGTCTAGGAGATTGGGTTTTAAGCGGGACCGTTGTGACCCCTCCAATCTTTCCTGGGAACTTGCTTAGTGGAAGGATTATCCATACGGTACTATTTTCGTATATGTGACAGTTTGTTATGAAACTGTTGAAGACTAGCAGGATGACGGCACAAAGGAACAGTTGGGTTCCGTATGATCAAGGATCTGATGAAGTGATGATTTCTCCAAGAAAGTTAGATTCGGTGACTGTAATTTCTCGAGGGGAGAATTGATGAAGACCCTGATAATGGAAGAGAAATACAGCAAAAGGATAAAGATTGACACCCTATTTTGACTTGGATAGATGTTGTGACAGGATGAGCTGCTGTCAAACATAAGCAAGGAATAGGGAGAAATCTGGAGAACCAAAATTGCACGAGAGCACATGAAGATTGTGTAGGAGTACCCGGAGGATCCAACGAGGTACTGTAATGAGACAACAAGTGCAAGGAAAAGAATAGTTCCCAGATGAAGCTCAAAGCAGAGACTGTATGAAAAGGTTGTACAACAAGAAGTCTCTTGTGCTCTTGATAAAGGCAACAAACAAGGACCTTTCAATGCATGTAAAGATGGAAGGGTGAGCTGTTGTAGATGCACCTAATTGAGGGGGTGCAAACGCCTGTGATAAAAGGCGACCGCCTATGATGAAAGGCGAAGACACCAAAGAGAGTTGGTGTGGGTGGAGCTGTTAAGCAGAAAAGGCGTAGAAGCTCCAAACATAGAAATTGAGGTGGAGGATTGCGAGGAGTATACCGCAACTTTCTCTTTCTATGTAATTAGTGGCAGTGATCTCTCCCATAGTCCACATGGTGGTAGAGAATTTATGGAGCCACTTTGAAGCATCTCAGTTGAAGAAGGATGTGATCGCCTATGAAAGGCGAAGACACCTTAAAGAGAAGGTGTGAGGGCTATGAGAAAAGCCTATAATTAGACCGCCGCATGACGACGAGCGGAGACACCTCAGGAGAAGGTGTGAGGGCTATGAGATGAGCCCATGATTAGATCGTCGTATGATGACGAGCGGAGACACCTCAGGAGTAAGGTATGGAGGCTATGAGATGAGCCTATAATTAGACCGCCGCATGACAACGAGCGGAGACACCTCAGGAGAAGGTGTGAGGGCCGTGAAAGGAGCCCAGTTCAGAACGCCCCAGAGCCAATGTGATGGCTAGGTATGAGTGGACAGATGGATAGCCAATGAAAGGGCTATGATGAGTATGAAGATAAATGCAGGATTGACTTTCATGGATATTGCCCTCATGCTAAAGATCAATGAGCTAGAAGACATTTGCCTTGGACAATAAGTGGATGACTTGTGGAGCATTAAGACGCGGCTGCTATGAAGGTGCAGAAGGGCATGCGCAGGTTCCGGGAACAAGTTGACTCTTGTCAAGGTGGTGGGCTCGGTAATGGCATTGTAATACTCAGAGTATGAAGACAGATATGGATCAACCTTTTATGGGCTGCCCCCATGGTTAAAGGTGGAAAGCTACCTGGACTCTTGAGACTAAGAGTAGGAGACTCATGGAGAAGTAAGGCGTGGTTTCTAGGGTGAAACAGAGGGCAGGCGCAACTCCTGGATGAGTAAACTCTTGGAAGAGTGGTGAGCTTGTGATCATATTGAGATACTCAAATAATGACTGTCGCACTTGAAATATCCGTTTGAGGGGGTGTTGTAAGCCTTGATGAGAGGCTTGATGAATCATTCCGGACCGAGCACGCTCGAAGGGGAATGTTGTTCCAGAGACAAGCGTTAACACTATTCAGATGTGATGTGGCAGACCATCTGGTTATAGTGATCCTTTTGTGTGAGAAAAGGTGTGCTTAGGTTACTCTGATGATTGAAAGGTTTGGTGAGTACCTATAAACTTGGCCAAAGATGCTCTCAAAATGAAAAGCTTGGAAGAGCTGCAAGATGCAAGCTTGTGTTGAAGAAGAAAGAGGACAGTTGCCCTACATGAATGGCAAAGGGGGTGATTGTTAGGTTGGTTGCCATTAATGTGCAACAACCATTTGGTATTGCACCAAACATGTGCATTCATACAAGATGTCAAAGGTTGGCAGCCACCATTGTTGAAGAAGAGTTGGAGTTGGCAGCCACCTTTGTTGAAGAAAAGCCTCCATGAATGCCTATAAATAGAGGCATATGTTAGAGAGCAAAATGTGAGAAGTGAATTGTGAGAATGTGAAGAGAGTAGAGAGGAAGAGAGAGCTGCAATGGCAGCAGCCTTGCTGCCATTGCAGCAGCTGCAAGTGCAGCAAAGAGAGGTGAGAGTTGAGTATGAGAGGGTGTAATCCTCCTCCTCCATGTATTTGTTTTGTATTCTTTCTCTATCTCTAAATATATTGACTTCTCCCGTGGATGTAGGCGGTTTTGCCGAACCACGTTAAATATTGTGTCAGTGTGCTTGGCCTCCTATGAGCAAATATCATAACATCACCGGTCGGGATTCCCCAACATCAAGTACTTCATGTTCAGTAAGAACATAATAGTGAAGACAGCATCCAGTAAGATCATTGTTGCGAAGTCTTTCCTACTAAGATCAATGGTCTCTGCATAACAATCACGTGATTTTGTTTCATTCTCCTTGATAATGTTAATTATATCCTCCACACTTACCTTGTTCTGTTCAACGGCAACGACGTAATGCAAGCTGGAATCGGACCTGAGATCCCTTTCCAATCAGCAATTGTAAGACTGGAGAGCCTCTTGAGCTTGCAAATAGAAGGAGAGATCGAACCAGTCATACCCGGACCGACCAGCTTTTTGGAAAATGGGGTCTTCAGATTCACCTCGGAGGTTAATGTCAGCAACCCTTTTGGTCTCCATGTCACAGCTGACACCATACCAGTTATGGCAACAATCGGTGCCCGCCCAAGAATTGAAGATGCCCAAGTAAGGCTCGTGGAGAGCTGCTTTGAAAGCTAGCAAAGCTGCCCTGTCTGAAGGAGGACAGCTTCGAACTGTACAAGTAGAGATGAATATTGTTAAGGTTGCTAGTAATGTAATGTAAGAAAACATTGTCGTTGTTTCTTAATTTCTGTAATGTAAGAAAACATTGTCGTTGTTTACTATTTTTTTATGGAATTCATTAATGGAACTACACCTACACTAGGTGAATCTGATCCTAAATATTTATTGTGGCAGCAATGCAATGATATGGTTCTTTCTTGGATTCTTAACTCCTTAAATCAAGAGCTTGCCTATGCTGTCCTCTATGTGGAAACTCCGTCTGAAATCTGGTTGGGTCTACAAGATTTGTGCATAACCTACTCCTTGAGATATCTTGCCTATAAGACTGTTTCTTAACCGTAGAATTTCCTCATCTGTAGTATTGAAAGAGAAGAAGTTATAAGAATGTGGTGTGGCAGTAACTGACGCCCGATGCACCTGATTCCCTGATCTTACTGCCTCAAGGTAGCTTCGGTTGTCTCTTAAACGGATGGGAGCCTTGGCTTTGTAGTTGTGCTTGGATTTTTGTTTCCCTATTCCCACTGATTTCGGTTTCATCACTTCGTCTTTTCTTCTATGCTTAGCTACATTAACTCTCAGTTTGTAGGAGTCAAACCAAATGTCATTTAAACATACTAGCAGAGTTTTATCTGACAGATTCGAGTGGATGGTGACAAAGCCAAAACGCTTTCCTGCTTGATTTGTTTTTCGGGAAACAAACAATTTAATAACCTTGCCCTGTTTTCTGAAACGATCTTTGAGTTTCTGGCAGTCGACCCAGCTTGGGAAGTTTTCGAAGTAACATCGTTGGTTAAAAACAGGTAGTTTGTTGAAGTCTGAGTGTTTAAGGTGTTGGATGGTAGCTGAGGCTGGGGGTGATATGGTTTGTGTGGAAGATCAGGTTGTTTTCTGTGTTTGTGTGAAGGGATTGTGTTTGTCTGGAAGGTTGGTTTTGGTTTTTGAAAGAGAGCTTTTCCCCCATGGTTAGGAAAGTTAGAGTTAAGTTAGGAAAAAAAGTTGAGTTAAGCTTTTCATTGAATGCTTCCAGGGCTTCTTTGTATTCTTTCTCGTGTTAACAACAAGAACAAATTTGGATATCTTGTCTAGTCTAGGAAGAAGAAAGCATGCAAAAAATGGGAGCAACTGTTGCTTACACCTTCTAATTTACCATGATCTAAGAAATCACATGGTTATAAACTAAACATATACAACACTTCTCTAATTTTTTTATTAATTTTGGACAACACCCTTTTCTAAATTAATGTAATTTCAGAATTTAGTCTTGATACTCTTATTTTCAATTTTAATTTCCATGTATTTGAGTGCATTTGAAATCAAGTACTTGTATTTTTTTCATGGTTTCGTACATAATTTGCATATAAAACTAATCAAATGATTTAAATATCCCAACTCCAATAACATTTAATTCCCCATCCAAAAATTTTAATTGTAAGTTTTATTTTAAAGAAAATAAAGATGAGATTTTAAAATTTTCGTTGTTGATTACAAAGAGCGCAAAAATGAAATTAAGAATATAGAAAACAATTCTATAATGATTTGAAGTAAAGAGGAGATTTCGATAGTTTAACCAAAGAAGTATATATACTCAAACTGAAAATGCTAGGGACATATTTATAAATAGATAAAAGGTAACGACTGTCTTCAGAACAATCATAAAGCATTTTTTTAGATTTATTTTATCTTGCTTCATTTTATTACTTATTACTGAATTATGATAAAATAAATAAATAAAAATTATGAAAATCAATTGTAATAATTATACATTAATATGTTTTATTTTATGTAGTAAATTTTTAATCATTTACAATAAATCACAAAAAATTATAGTATCATGGATTAAAAAGCAGCAGACAAAAAAAAAACAAGACAACTCAAGTAAGAACAGGTCACCGTTATCTTCACACTTTCTTATACAACCACAAGCTGGAGTGATGAATAGTAGAAGGCTACAATTCACTAAAACAACCCAAGTTTAGGGAGGCGAGAAATGACAGAGGAAGAACAATAAAAATGTTCATAGCAAAATTAAGCTTAAACTGAAAGTGGAACCTCCATTGTCTTCCAGCAGCACAAATTAAGCCAGCCAACAACATTAGACGAAGGATGCATAATTTTATTGATTACATTTATAACAAGACATCTTTATAAGATTTTTTATTTATAATAAATTTTTTTAAATATCTCAGTTTAAGTGTCAATATTTCATTAGTCAAGAAATATATAAAGGCTCGTTTATTTTTTCAATGTTATATGATTTAATTTTGTTCTATTTAAAAAATAAAAATAAAAAATTTGTGTTTATACAATCATATATATATATAGTCACGTGATAAATAAAATCCAATACTGTCAACCTTAAAATTCTCTTCACTCCACATTACCAAAATTACACCAGCTTTAATAACATTGGGATCGTTCCACATTGCATAAGCAAAACTAGGCGTACAAATCTCCTATCAGACGTGCCCAGTCCACATCTATTCCAAAAGACAATCTGTATAAATAAGTTGATTTAATCCTTACCAATCGCCAATTTCGCTATCCAATTGCTTAGCAATGTCTGCAGTTAAAACCGCCAGATCGTCCTCACTTCTAAATCCCAGAACCTCCCCAGCATTTAACATCTCTTGGACCTCATCATCTTTCCCAGTCTTCTCTGGTGCAGGCACGTCTCTGAGGTGACTGTAGCGAGCGCTTCCTTCTCTGATTCTGGAGTCCAGTGAGCCTGAATAATCCTCTACCTCTTCTGCCATAGCTTGTTTAAGGCTGCTAGTTGGCGTAAAGACTTTAACCTTCCTTTTCCTTCGCCGTAAAATCATAGGATGAAATGTGTGTTGGGTACTTGTGTTCATTGCTGCTCTTCTGGGTGTTAAGGAACTCAGAAACGTTGAGTGTTGGGTACTTGTGTTTATTGAACGAGATCAAAGCTTGCGATGCACCCATAAGTCCATAACCCGTTATTGTACTCCATTAGAAAGCAAGCCTTTCCAGATATCCTTATAATTAACACCTTCACTTATCACTCCTACTAAGCTATTCTCCATTCATGCAAGCTCCTCCTCTTCTGGATCACGTGTTATAACGAGTGAAGGCACTGGTTGAACAACTGGGACCGCATTAATAATATTATCTTGGATGACAAGGGCTACGATGTTATCCTCTGTTTGAGTAACAGGGCATGCATTGCTTTGTAGTTGACGAGTGCTTGCTGGATTTTCCCTTTTCGCGCAACCATAGAATAACTTCTGCAGTCGCACTCCCTGACTGGTACTGATACACGCTGAACATGCTTTTTTATCAGAATCCGATGCTGGGAATCTGTATTACCCTGTTGAAACCGCTTCAAATTTGCACGTAGACGATAAGACCCAAACCATATTCCATTAAGCTTTCCAAGGCGATCCTGTTGTTCAGAATCTGTTTGCATTGTAACAAAGCCAGACCTCCAGTTTCTTCCGTTGTGTCGTCGTGATATGTACATAACAATTACTACGCCATATTTTTTAAAACTTCTGCGGAGGGTTGTGAAGCCAAACCACCTTAGTTAAAAATGGTGGGAGAAGGTGTAGTCATCCTTAGTTAAAAATGATGGGAGAAGGTGTAGTCATCCTTTTACACCTTAGTCAAAAATTGTATGCACCAAATTGATGTTATTTGCCTAACTCCTTGTCTTTTGCATGGATACTTGCCTATAAATAGGCAATGCATCCAAGCATAAGACATATCACAAGAAGAGAGGGTGAGAAGAGAGTAATCCCACAAAATTGTGAGGTATTTGTGAGATAGTAAGTGAGGTGTTTTCTCCTATTAATAGAGAGATTTTGTTATTCTCCTATTAATAGAGAGAAGTTGTATTCCCACATTACTTAGTAAAATCCTTCTATACTTACCCGTGGAAGTAGCCAAATTGGGTGAACCACGTAAATTCTTGTGTGTCGTTTCTCATTTTATCTTGTCCCTTACCTTTTGTCTTGTCAAGTTTGCATGTCAGCATCCTAACAGTGGTATCAGAGCATCCTGGTTGTGTATACGGTTACTATTCATCCATACGATACTGTTCACATATACGGCACATACATTACTGTTGGCGTATATAGAAAGTCAGTGCGGTGATTAAATACAGTCTAGGAAGTTCTGTCTAAGAAGATTGGGTTTTAAGCGGGACCGTTTGTGACCCCTCCAATCTTTCCTGGGAACTTACTTAGTGAAGTATTATTCACACGATACTATTTCTATATACGTTGCAGAACTGTGAAACGGTGATAGTTGAATAAATCTTGGTGAATATAATGGCAGCAAAGTACGAGATTGAGAGGTTTAATGGGAGCAATTTCTCACTGTGGAAAATGAGAATCAAGGCAATATTAAGGAAAGATAATTGCTTGGCAGCAATTGGAGATCGACCCGCAGAGATCACTGATGATACAAAATGGAATGAGATGGATGGCAATGCTATTGCTAACATACATTTAGCATTAGCCGATGAAGTATTATCAAGTGTGGCGGAGAAGAAAACAGCTAAGGAGATATGGGAGACTCTAACAAAGCTATACGAGTCCAAGTCTTTGCACAATAAGATTTTCTTAAAGCGGAGACTTTATACCCTTCGAATGGCAGAAACCACGTCGGTGACTGACCACATCAACACAATAAGAACTCTATTTTCACAACTCACTACATTGGGTCAGCAAATAGAGGAAAATGAACGTGCAGAGCTTTTACTTCAAAGTCTTCCTGATTCGTATGATCAACTCATTATCAACTTGACAAATAATATCCTCTCAGATTATCTAGTCTTCGATGATGTTGCAGCTGCTATCTTGGAAGAAGAAAATAGGCGCAAAAACAAAGGAGACAGAAACAGTTCAAACCAAGCAGAGGCATTATTGGTGTCAAGGGGAAGATCAATAGAGCGTGGCTCTAGTGGGAGTCAAAGGCAAGGGAGGTCCAAATCAAGAAGTAAGAAGGCTGTGAAATGCTACAATTGTGGCAAAAGGGGGCACTTCAAAAAGGATTGTTGGTTTAAAAAGGGTATAGAGAATGCTGCAGAGTCATCAAAATCTCAAGGATGTGTTGCGAGCACCTCAGAAGATGGAGAGATTTTATATAGTGAAGCAGCAACAATCTCTACAGATAAAGAAGAGCTCACTGAGGTCTGGCTAATGGATTCAGGAGCAACATGGCATATGACTCCTAATCGAGATTGGTTCCATACATATAAACCTATCTCTGGAGGCAAAGTGTTCATGGGTGATAATCATGCTTTAGAGATTGTCGGCATTGGCACCATCAAATTGAAGATGTATGATGGCTTAATTCGTACTATTTCAGAAGTACGACACGTGAAAGACTTAAAGAAGAATCTTTTGTCTATAGGACAATTTGATAGTCTTGGCTGTAAGATCCGAACAGACAATGGAATCATGAAAATCATCAAAGGAGCGCTGGTGGTTTTAAAGGCAAGAAAAACAGTTGCAAATGTATTTGCATTAATGGGAGAAACACATCATGAGGCAGAAGTGTCAATCGCATCAGCCAGTCCTACAGAAGAGAAAACAATGATGTGGCATCAAAAACTAGGTCACATGTCAGAAAAAGGTTTAAAGGTTCTCTCTGATCAGAAGTTACTCCCTGGGCTTACAAAGGTTACTTTACCTTTTTGTGAGCACTGTGTTACAAGTAAACAACACAGGTTGAAGTTTGGCACATCAACAACTAAGAGCAAATGCATCTTAGACCTGATTCACTCTGATGTTTGGCAAGCACCGGTTGTATCCTTGGGAGGAGCAAGATACTTTGTATCATTCATAGATGACTTCTCCAGGAGATGTTGGGTGTATCCAATTAGAAGGAAGGCAGATGTGCTTACAATCTTTAAAATTTTCAAAGCGCGGGTAGAACTTGAATCTGAAAAGAAGATCAAGTGTTTGAGGACTGACAATGGAGGAGAATATACCAGTGATGAATTTGATAACTTCTGTCAACATGAAGGTATCAAAAGGCAGTTCACAACGGCATACACTCCACAACAAAATGGAGTGGCAGAGCGGATGAACAGAACTCTATTAGAAAGAACAAGAGCAATGTTGAAGGCTGCAGGTCTAGGAAAGTCATTCTGGGCAGAAGCAGTCAATACCGCCTGTTATGTGATAAATCGATCTCCATCAACTGCAATTGAGTTGAAGACACCGATGGAGATGTGGACTGGAAAACCAGCTGATTATTCTCGATTGCATATATTTGGAAGTCCTGTGTACGTGATGTACAATACACAAGAAGTTAGCAAGCTGGATTCAAAATCCAGAAAATGTGTATTCTTGGGATATGTTGATGGAGTGAAGGGGTATCGCTTGTGGGATCCCACTGCCCACAAGGTAGTTATCAGCAGAGATGTCATATTTGCAGAAGGTAAAATGCAAATGGAAGAACATAATAGCATTCTAAGGGAGACTACAGCAGTCCATGTGGAAAATACTCAGAATCATACTTCTTCTGAAGTTGTACCAGAGCATGAAGAGCAAGAACAAATAGAGTCTGAAACTCCTGAAGTTCGGCGGTCGACTCGTGAAAGAAGACCACCGGCTTGGCACTCAGAATATGTTACTGAAAGTAACATTGCATACTGTCTTCTAACAGAGGATGGAGAGCCATCAACTTTCCATGAGGCTATCAAAAGCACAGATGTATCTATGTGGATGACAGCAATGCAAGAGGAGATTGAAGCTCTGCACAAGAATAATACTTGGGATCTTGTTCCGCTACCACAAGGAAAAAAGACCATTGGCAACAAATGGTTTACAAGATAAAACGTGATGGCAATGATCAAGTGGAGCGGTATCGTGCAAGATTGGTGGTGAAAGGATATGCTCAGAAAGAAGGAATAGACTTCAATGAGATATTTTCTCCGGTGGTACGACTTACGACAATTAGAGTAGTCTTGGCAATGTGTGCTATATTTGATCTTCACTTGGAGCAGTTAGATGTGAAAACTGCATTTCTTCATGGAGAACTTGAAGAAGAAATTTATATGCTCCAACCAGAGGGTTTTGCTGAAACAGGCAAGGAGAACTTGGTTTGTAGGTTGAACAAATCTCTATACGGTCTCAAGCAGGCGCCAAGGTGTTGGTACAAGAGATTTGATTCCTTCATAATTAGCCTTGGGTATAACAGACTTAGTTCATACCATTGTACGTATTACAAGAGGTTTGAAGAAGATTTCATCATTTTGTTGTTGTACGTGGATGATATGTTGGTGATAGGCCCCAACAAAGATCGAGTCCAAGAATTGAAGGCACAGTTGGCTAGGGAGTTTGATATGAAGGACTTGGGACCAGCAAACAAGATTCTAGGGATGCAAATTTACCGAGACAGAAGTAAGAGGAAGATTTGGCTTTCTCAAAAGAATTATTTAAAGAAGATCTTGCGACGCTTCAACATGCAAGATTGTAAGCCAATTTCCACCCCACTTCCTATTAACTTCAAATTATCCTCAAGTATGTCTCCTAGCAATGAAGCAGAGAGGATGGAGATGTCTCGAGTACCGTATGCATCAGCAGTGGGAAGTTTAATGTTTGCCATGATATGTACAAGACCAGACATTGCACAAGCAGTGGGAGCAGTTAGTCGATACATGGCAAATCCTGGTAGAGAGCATTGGAATACTATTAAGAGGATCTTGAGATATATCAAGGGTACCTCAGATGCTGCATTATGTTATGGAGGATCAGAATTTACTATCAGAGGATATGTTGATTCTGATTTTGCTGGTGACCTTGAGAAAAGGAAGTCTACTACAGGCTATGTGTTCATAATTGCAGGAGGATCTGTGAGCTGGATTTCTAAACTACAAACTGTTGTAGCGTTATCCACAACAGAAGCTGAGTACATGGCAGCTACACAAGCTTGTAAAGAAGCAATATGGATGAAGAAACTTATGGAGGAGCTCAGGCACAAACAAGAGAATATTCTTTTGTATTGTGATAGTCAAAGTGCCTTGCATATTGCAAGGAATCCAGCGTTTCATTCAAGAACAAAACACATAGATGTTCAGTATCACTTTGTTCGTGAAGTGGTGGAAGATGAAAGTGTAGATTTTCAGAAGATTCACACAAAGGAAAACCCAGCAGATGCTTTGACGAAACCGGTCAACACTGATAAGTATATATGGTGCAGATCCTCTTACGGCCTAACAGAAACGTAAGCAGCATACAGATGGCAAGGATAGAAGAAGCACAAATGATCAAGTGTGAAGACTTGATTAAATCATCAAAGTCTTCAAGTGGGAGAATGTGAAGCCAAACCACCTTAGTCAAAAATGGTGGGAGAAGGTGTAGTCATCCTTTTACACCTTAGTCAAAAATTGTATGCACCAAATTGATGTTATTTGCCTAACTCCTTGTCTTTTGCATGGATACTTGGCTATAAACAGGCAATGCATCCAAGCATAAGACATATCACAAGAAGAGAGGAAGAGAGGGTGAGAAGAGAGTAATCCCATAAAATTGTGAGGTATTTGTGAGATAATAAGTGAGGTGTTTTCTCCTAATAATAGAGAGATTTTGTTATTCTCCTATTAATAGAGAGAAGTTGTATTCCCACATTACTTAGTAAAATCCTTCTATACTTACCCGTGGAAGTAGCCAAATTGGGTGAACCACGTAAATTCTTGTGTGTCGTTTCTCATTTTATCTTGTCCCTTACCTTTTGTCTTGTCGAGTTTACATGTCAGCATCCTAACAAGGGTTTGATAATCTAACCAAGAGGAGAATCGCTCAAAGTAAATCTGAGACAGTGGTGTATGAGGCAAGTTTGACGGTGACAGAGTAGTGGTGTGGTTGGATTTCGATGCCGTGTAAGGCCATTTTTTTCTTTTCTAGGAATCTCTTTTTAAATTTTTCTGTATTTATTTGTTATTATAAAAGTTAATCAATGAAAAATATATTTTAATTAAAAAAATTAACTTGATTTTCAGAAAAAAAAAAATTTACAGTATTTGTTTCTCGAAAACTGTTTTTTAGGAAATCACTTTCCAAACTTTATTGTATTTGTTTATTATTAGAAAAGTTGATCAATGAAAAACACTTTCTAGTTAAAGAAAAATCTGACTTTATTTTTAAGAAAGTGTTTTCCTGAAAAATTTGAACGAAAAATACTTTCCGGAAGTTATGAAAAATTTAAAAATGTTATTTTTTGCTGATTATATCAAATTTAATCCTCAAACTTTTGATTGTTATATATATTTTGTTTTGAATATTTTGTTTTTTAATTTTATTTCTTAAAATTTAATTTATATATTAATTTTGATCCTTATTTTTATAATTGTTATTTGCTTTTCTCTTATTATTTTTTTATTAAAATTTTTTATCTATCAAATTTTATCCTCATTCTTTTGATTGTTACTTATTTTATTTGAAATACTTTATGAAATTTTATTTATTATTATTTTAATTTCTTCATCTTTTTTTTTAGATTTGATCTTTATTATTTTAATTATTATTTATTTTATTTTAGATAATTTATGAAATTATATTTTTTTTAATTTCATTCTTATTCAACTTTTTAATTTTTAAGATTTTTTTCTTATTATTTTAATAAAATTAAAAAAAATATTAATAAATTATTTTTTAATTTATTTATCATAACATAACCATGAAGTTTATTTTTCATAACACTATTAAATATTAAAAAATATATTTTTTATCAATTTATTTTTTCTAGAATTCACTTTCTAAGAGATTTAAAAAATAACATTTCCGTGAGCAAACAAAGCCTAAATGTTTTGGCTTGTTTTGTGGGTGTTATATAGAAAAGGAGATGGTCGCATATTATTTTCCTTAGGAGGGGGGTTAATTTATTATGCAACAAGATCAGGAAAACAAGAAACGAAAACGATCTGTTATTCCTCCGGATTTTAATTACATTGCAATCATGAGGGGAAAAAACAGTTCAAAGGGATTAAATATTTATCGCAATTGAAGGATAGAGCACACCGTTTGTATGACAGTGAGCGTAACGAGAAAAATAGCAGCAACAACAGAGATGACAGTCCATGGATTGTTGAAATAAACCTGCTTTAATGTTGCCTTCCACTTGTGCCTACGCTTTCTGCAATGTAAAGTCAGCCCTTCACAGACACCAGAAAGAAAACCATCTGCACTGACAAAATTTTCTTTTTGAAGTTTGTTAAAGAGATTTGACACTGCTCCGTCACTGTTTAGCAGATTTTTCAAGTTCTCATTATGAGCAAGTAGTTCCACATCACTAGGAGCCCTGACGAGGCAGCTGATGAAAGTAATATAGTCACTTACGAAACTATTGTCAGACATATAATGGCATTGCTCAAAGGCCTGGAGATTTCTGAATAACATTTCTGTACGGGCATGTATTTTTAGCTGTGGAATTTCTAGAATCCCATTACTGAAACTTACGTCAAATAGTGAACTTTTTTCTGGATGCTTGAACTTCACTCCAGATTGATGGAGCTCCGTTGCAGTGGGTGCGCTCAAAATACCTGTTCCTTGCTCTTGACTGTACGGCGTCGTAGGCTGCTGACACTTTCTTACAAGGTCAACGAAATGTAGGACTCCAGAGGAATCGAGTTCTTCCCAACTGTCCTCTTTTACCCATCCACCCGTTATTTTATTTAAGAACAGACAGGTAAGTTCAAGAAGTGTATGATGATCCGGATTGGCAGCTACGCTGGTTAGCTCAAAACACCTCTCGAGGATGAAGAATGGGAGCTGATTTTCAAGCAAGCACATATCCCAAAATACGTCAAACCACTTCCATGGACGATTGAAAATGTGATCACTATCTCCAGACCGACTTCCGTAATTTGAGTTCAGTAAGAGCATAATAATGAAGACAGCATCCAGTAAGATCATTGTTGCGAAGTCTTTCCCACTAAGATCAATGGTCTCTGTATAACAATCACGTAATGCTGTTTCATTCATCTTGATAACATGAACTAAGCCCTCCACACTTTCTAATGAATTCTGCTGAAGAAATTGTCGCAGGTACATTATTTTGTGGTCTTCCATAGCTTTTAGATTTTCTTTACTATGGTGAATAGGGCCTATTGAGACTTCTCGAGGAGCACATGCCTTCTCATTTAACTCCCGCAATGGTTGAGGGACTCTATAGATGCAGCATGCCGCGGAGAAAGCCAGCCCAGTATTCAATTTCTTCGTCAATGATTCGGCTATCTCATTGATATCAAGTGAAACTCCATCGCTCCAATCTGGACTGGGCGTAGATGGTGGACGGGACGTAGATGGTGGACGGGGCCTATATAGTAGACGGGGCCTAGATAGTGGACGGGGCCTATATAGTAGACGGGGCCTAGATAGTGGACGGGTCCTAAATGGTGGACGAGGCCTAGATGGTGGACGGGGCCAAGATGGTGGCTCCTCCTGTTCCAAAATAATATTTGCAGGAAATCAAATTCGAACAATACTCTCTTAAATCACGTCTTTTCACAAGTTCACACAAACAGCAATATAATGGCTAGACGCAGATATTTTTCTTGGCTAACCAAGCTCAATTAAATTATATTGGCTTCAAAAGGTTCCTTCTCATTTACAAGCCCCCGAAAAAGAAATTAAAAAATATATATATATTTTAATCGTTTTCTATTGAGGAAATTCATTTTACTCGATCTTTATTTTGCAACAAATAATTAATTTTTATCATTGTTGAATTTTTTTTATATAGTTTATCACCTTCGGGATGAAAATTAAATATAAAAAAATAATTGGAAAACTTTCCTTCATGAAAGCATTATTGAGCATGGTTCTATGTAATGATTTTTCCTTTATTATTCATTTTTTCTCTATGAATAATTTCACTGATTTGTATTTCCTATATCTAGTCATGTATTTATCTCCCATGGAGGTGCACCACTAGTAGCCTTCATCATCCACTCCACCCAACTATGGTATCAAAGCCTAAGAAACAAAAATAGAAGATGTTATTGATTTTTTACCTCGGAATCATAATCAACAGTCATCGGACAGCCCATTGAAAAGTATTCAACAAGATAATTGCAATGAGGCAAAAATCAGCCTGAACAGAGTCTAAACGAGCCTCTTGAAGTTTCACTCTAAAAAGTCACCTTCGCTGGAGAAGACAATCCGAAAAAATCAGACCAGCCACTGTTCTGAAATTGCAAAATAACCACAAAAGTTCCATAAATTTCAAAATAGACACTAAATATTTCAAAGCCACCTAAAATTTAAATAAATTCCATAACAATTCCCCATGTTTCTCAAATCTAATTTTAGAAAATCTAATTGTGACATAATGATTGAAAAATAATCTTTACTTCATTTAATTTAGAGTGCTTAAATATGTAACTTTATTTTATAGTTATTCTCAAAAGAAAAATGAAAAAGCAAATTTCAATTATTTTTGAAAAGTACTAAAATACGTGTCATCGCAGATATTTCTAAGCACTAACCACCTAAATAAAAAGTATTACGCGGCCTATTTTCAGTTGTCTCCTTGCATACAATTACACAAAGCATTAATTACATTAATTATCACTTAGTTAATTTTGATTAAAACTAGAGAGGAGCTTGCGCATTCGCACATAACTTTTTTTGTTGTATTGCCTTTGATAATCATCACATTACGTTGCTTCAGGTTCATGTAGAAGATAAAACAAGATGCAGGAGGATTTTTAGGGGAAAAATATTTTTCTTAGTTGTTATTATTTTTTATTTAATTTTTTTTAGATGATTTTGTTTTCTATGTGGTTTAGAAAATCAAGTATTGAGATTAGTAATATTATTTTTTTAGAATTTTTATCACTTTTCTTTTATTTCTGGGCCGGTTCTTCAGATTCAGTCTCTCCCAAAAGTTCTGAAATTTAAAAGTAGTCCTTGGCAAAAATCAACATTCCAAGCTCATTGGAGGAGTCAGTTTTCTGAAATTTTAACTTTAAATTGGCTTCTTCTTTTTTTCATTTCAAATCATAATGGATATCACAAATGCATCAATTGTGATACCACGGCTCACCAAAGAATACTATGATAATTGGTATATCCAGATGGGAGCCCTACTAGGCGCTCAAGATATCATGGACGTCGTAGAAGATGGGTACGAAGAAGCACTAACCAAATAAGCTAAAGCATCTATGTTAGATGCTCAAAGAACAATCCCTCAAGCCGATAGAAAGAGGGACACCAGGAACAAGTCCATCACCTACTAGGACCTTGATGAGGCCATATTTAAAATTATTGTCTCTGCAAATACATACAAAGAAGTATGGGAGACCCTCAAGCGAATACATGATGAAAGATACATTATTCACATGTTCATCGAATAAGAAACCTATCGTAATGTTGTCATATGTGAAGTTGAGGATGTTTGATTATGGAATGCAAATTAGTGGTGTCTTCTTATAAAATAAAGGGGTAAACTTCAATGATTATCCTTATAGATTCATCATTATTCTATTTCTACTGTTATAAGTTCAATTTTCCCACTATAACTGTTGGGGAATCCGACCGGTGATGTTCTGATACTTGCTCATAGGAGGTCAAACACACTGACACAATATTTAACGTGGTTCGGTAAAACCGCCTACATCCACGGGAGAAGTCAATATATTTAGAGATAGAGAAAGAATACAAAACAAATACATGGAGGAGAATGATAACTTCATTCTACTCTACTCCCAACCCTCTCTTTGCTGCCATTGCAGCTCTCTCTTCCTCTCTACTCACTTCACATTCTCACAATTCTCTTCTCACATTTTGCTCTCTAACACATGCCTCTATTTATAGGCATTCATGGAGGCTTTTCTTCAACAAAGGTGGCTGCCAACTCCAACTCTTCTTCAACAATGGTGGCTGCCAACCTTTGACATCTTGTATGAATGCACATGTTTGGTGCAATACCAAATGGTTGTTGCACATTAATGGCAACCAACCTAACAATCACCCCCTTTGCCATTCATGTAGGGCAACTGTCCTCTTTTTTCTTCAACACAAGCTTGCATCTTGCAGCTCTTCCAAGCTTTCCATTTTTGAGAGCGTTTGTGGCCAAGTTTACAGGTACTTACCAAACCTTTCAATCATCAGAGTAACCTAAGCACACCTTTTCTCACACAAAAGGATCACTATAACCAGATGGTCTGCCACATCACATCTGAATAGTGTTAACGCTTGTCTCTGGAACAACATTCCCCTTCGAGCGTGCTCCGTCTGGAATGATTCATCAAGCCTCACATCAAGGCTTACAACACCCCCTCAAACGGATATTTCAAGTGCGACAGTCATTATTTGAGTATCTCAATATGATCACAAGCTCACCACTCTTCCAAGAGTTTACTCATCCAGGAGTTGCGCCTGCCCTCTGTTTCACCCTAGAAACCACGCCTTACTTCTCCATGAGTCTCCTACTCTCAGTCTCAAGAGTCCAAGTAGCTTTCCACCTTTAACCATGGGGGCAGCCCATAAAAGGTTGATCCATATCTGTCTTCATACTCTGAGTATTACAATGTCATTACCGAGCCCACCACCTTGACAAGAGTCAACTTGTTCCTGGAACCTGCGCATGCCCTTCTACTCCTTCATAGCAGTCGCGTCTTAATGCTCCACAAGTCATCCACTTATTGTCCAAGGCAAATGTCTTCTAGCTCATTGATCTTTAGCATGAGGGCAATATCCATGAAAGTCAATCCTGCATTTATCTTCATACTCATCATAGCCCTTTCATTGGCTATCCATCTGTCCACTCATACCTAGCCATCACATTGGCTCTGGGGCGTTCTGAACTGGGCTCCTTTCACGGCCCTCACACCTTCTCCTGAGGTGTCTCCGCTCGTTGTCATGCGGCGGTCTAATTATAGGCTCATCTCATAGCCTCCATACCTTACTCCTGAGGTGTCTCCGCTCGTCATCATACGACGATCTAATCATGGGCTCATCTCATAGCCCTCACACCTTCTCCTGAGGTGTCTCCGCTCGTCGTCATGCGGCGGTCTAATCATAGGCTCATCTCATAGCCCTCACACCTTCTCTTTAAGGTGTCTTCACCTTTTATAGGCGGTCGCATCCTTCTTCAACTGAGATGCTTCAAAGTGGCTCCATAAATTCTCTACCACCATGTGGACTATGGGAGAGATCACTGCCACTAATTACATAGAAAGAGAAAGTTGCGGTATACTCCTCGCAATCCTCCACCTCAATTTCTATGTTTGGAGCTTCTACGCCTTTTCTGCTTAACAGCTCCACCCACACCAACTCCCTTTGGTGTCTTCGCCTTTCATCATAGGCGGTCGCCTTTTATCACAGGCGTTTGCACCCCCTCAATTAGGTGCATCTGCAACAGCTCACCCTTCCATCTTTACATGCATTGAAAGGTCCTTGTTTGTTGCCTTTATCAAGAGCACAAGAGACTTCTTGTTGTACAACTTTTTCATACAGTCTCTGCTTTGAGCTTCATCTGGGAACTCTTCTTTTCCTTGCACCTGTTGTCTCATTACAGTACCTCGTTGGATCCTCCGGGTACTCCTACACAATCTTCGTTTGCTCTCGTGCAATTTTGATTCTCCAGATTTCTCCCTATTCCTTGCTTATGTTTGACAGCAGCTCATCCTGTCACAACTTCTATCCAAGTCAAAATAGGGTGCCAATCTTTATCCTTTTGCTGTATTTCTCTTCCATTATCAGGGTCTTCATCCATTCTCCCCTCGAGAAATTACAGTCACCGAATCTAACTTTCTTGGAGAAATCATCACTCCATCACATCCTTGATCATACGAAACCTAATTGTTCCTTTGTGCCGTCATCTTGCTAGTCTTCAACAGTTTCATAACAAACTGTCACATATACGAAAATAGTACCGTATGGATAATCCTTCCACTAAGCAAGTTCCCAGGAAAGATTGGAGGGGTCACAACGGTCCCGCTTAAAACCCAATCTCCTAGACAAAGCTTCTTAGGCCATATCTATCCATCGTACTGTCTTTCCGTATATACAACCATTTGCTAGCCTTGTCGCGGCATTTCTTTACAAGTGATCTGGGGTATCCTTGTTTTATACCTGATTTCTCAACATCTGGTGAGACTACCAGTGCTCAGATTCATCAAGATTGGTCTTCATCAAATTTCACTCTCCACCTCAAATTGTCCACATGATCGGGTGTTTAGAGTGTCCCAATTTTACCTTCCCTTAAGGCAATTAAAATTCCCCACGTAATAGTTCACCGCATGTAATTGGGCAAACATGTGTGATTTCTTCTTCTTCAGCTCCATCGACCACCATGATGACCATCATATGCCTCCTGATTGGGCAATCTCTCTTTAATAATTCATCACTGCCATTTCTGATCTCAATCTCAATGATCGGACCGTACCATTGCATCCGGAACGATCAAATTAGCTGGAAACAAGTCTGAAATCATCCAAATCGCACTTCAGACGACTAAGATTTGATCAAACCAATTTTGGCCTGTTTAACGGCCCAGATTCAATCTCAGAACCGGTTGCACGTAGACTTCGCCACACAAGATCAAAATCCAGTGAACTGATGTGGCTGTAATGACGTGTCATCCACGTAGGACATATAGGTCAGCAAAAACTGACGTGGCAGTTTGTTTGGTCAGAGTGCGGATGTGTCAGGTGACGTGTCTGATGACTGCGCAGAACTGCTGACGTGCCTAATGACGTGGCCGTTTTGACTAGTCAGAGTGCTGATATGTCAGGTGACATGTCTAATGACTGTGCAGAACTGCTGACGTGGCTGATGACGTGGACAGTCAACCCCCGCCGGCGCGTGCGACGGTTTCCGACGTCCGATTTCGACGCGGTTTTCACCAGTGGCTTCGTCTCTTCCTCCTCTACACAATGGTATAGTCAAAACACAATTTTGACAACTTTCATTTTTGAGCAAAATCAAACATCACGTTAAAACCATGTGCTCTGATACCAATTGTTGGGGAATCCGACCGGTGATGTTTTGATACTTGCTCATAGGAGGTCAAGCACACTAACACAATATTTAACGTGGTTCGGCAAAACCGCCTACATCCACGGGAGAAGTCAATATATTTAGAGATAGAGAAAGAATACAAAACAAATACATGGAGGAGAATGATAACTTCATTCTACTCTACTCTCAACCCTCTCTTTGCTGTCATTGCAGCTCTCTCTTCCTCTCTACTCTCTTCACATTCTCACAATTCTCTTCTCACATTTTGCTCTCTAACACATGCCTCTATTTATAGGCATTCATGGAGGTTTTTCTTCAACAAAGGTGGCTACCAACTCCAACTCTTCTTCAACAATAGTGGCTGTCAACCTTTGACATCTTGTATGAATGCACATGTTTGGTGCAATACCAAATGCTTGTTGCACATTAATGGCAACCAACCTAACAATAACCCTTGTAGTTTTCATAAAATTTCATTAATATTCCTCTAAAAGCAGTTCACGAAGACACAAAAAGCCTTTGGATAGACACTTGCATACCTAAAAGCTATCGACAACCAGCAATTTTAGAAGTTTTTCTCCTTTCAAATGATGACAATCTATTCTCCCATGGCTGGAGCTAACTTCTTGGCTGCCTTGGTGGCTAGCTGCTTCCTCGGGGCTTTTCCTCCGGTTGATTTTCTTGCGGTTTGCTTTGTGCCGTTGAAGTAAGTGAATTGGGAAATAGGGATTTCGGGTTTCTGTTTGTTTCTCGAGAACGTGAAGGGAGGTTAAGAAATTGAAAGTTTTTGGCGGGTAGGGATAGGAGGTTCTGGGGATATTTATAGGGCAGGGGGAGGGGAGAGGTGAAAGAGGATGGAAGGAGACAGTGAAATGGGATTTGAGCTGTTGATCCGTAAGCTAATGGGCGGTGGAGATGGAGATCCGTGTACGCGTGAAGCTGCCAATATCATTTCAATGTATTTTAAAGTAAAATACACTTTAAACATTAATTGATGAATATTATCTTAATATATTTTTAAATAAAATATATTTTAAAAATTAATCAGTTAATATTATTTTAATATATTTAAAAATAAAATACACTTTAAAAATAAATAGCAATCATTTTATCAAACAAGCTCAGGCGGGCTCGTTTTTCATCTTATGGAGCTCCTTCCCTCTATTTGGGGAGACTTTCTGGACCGTGGATTTTGAAGAGATCAATGGTTGTTAATGTTTAGAGAAGCGCGATGAGGATCGCGACCTGCGCACTCTGTTGAGCGACCAATAGAAATGCTTTATCTGCTTCCTTTTAACAAGTAAAATAAACAGCCATAGGTTTGCAAAATTTCCCTTTTCTTAAACACACATTTACGAGATATTGATCATTTCCGTCGATCCTTCTATTAACTTTTATTACTAAATAATTTTTAAAATATTTTTTATTTAAAAATATATTAAAATAATATTTTTTATTTTTAAAATTTATTTTTGACATTAGTTTATCAAAACAATTTAAAAATAAAAAATAAATATTTTTAAAATGAAAAAATAAATATACACTTAATCAATAAATAATTATTGTTAAATTTTCTTTTCCAACACCACCAAACCATTTCCGTACTTTTTGAATGCTTGACTCTCTATTATTCTTCTCTCTAACGGAGAGTTTGTAAACCTCCTAACTTGATAAGCGATTCAGTTAGAGTATTAGGTTATAGGTTTAACGGACCAAGTTAATTTTAATTTTTTTTATAAATTAAAATGATATTTTTTTAATTAAAAATAAATAATTAATATGTTGCAACTAGATTTTAGACCTGATCAACAGGTCAGCTCAATTTTTTTATTTTCTTTATATTTTTTTAATTTCAGTCCCATTTCAGTCTCTGGTTAGTTGAGTCCTATATTAACTTATCATGTCAAACTGGATTTTAAAACACTGCTTCAAAGATTAAAAGAGGCCAAACAATTAGTAGCTTTAAATTGCTGATTAGCAAGATTTTTCATCTGAAATATCACGTAGCATTCCCACTTTCAACAAAACCTTAGTGTGTTTGTTTTTTTAGGTTAGAAAGGTTTTTTTAATTAGATTATTTTAATGATATTAAAAATAAATTTTAAAAAATAAAAAATTATTTTAATATTTTTTTATACTTTAAAAAACATTATCATAATCCACAAATATTTAATTATCGACTATTTAGGTTTTATTTAGTATTGCGGTGAAGTTATATTTATGAATTGTTTTTAGTTTAAATGAATTTTTTTTGTGTTTTCATATTATTTTAATTTTTTGATGTTAAAAATAATTGTTTTTAATAAATTATTATTTTAATATATTATTAAATAAAAATCATTTTGCAAAAAAAAAACAGTAATTTGTGTGTTTTTTAAAAAACAAAACCAACTGTTCATACGGGTTAGAGATAGAGGGGTTTTACAAGACAGTGTTTAATAAATAACGCAAGATGCATATCGACAAGTTTAAGTTCGAGAAAAAATTCACGCGCTTCTGAAAAAAACGAGTCAAAGAATTTACTTTTAAAAAATATTAACCAGTAATATATATGATAATTTAGAGGATTTTGGATTTGAGACGTACATCTATTTGCCTATTTGGTACATGGTATATGTATAGTGGTCTCAGATGATCCCAAAATAAAATAATCAATTTCACCACTAGAATTTTTATATTTATAGATAAAAAAAAATTTATTAGGATATGTGATATCATTTCATTAACAATTAATTTATCAATAAAACCATGAGCTGAAATACTTCTTTTATTAATAATTTTTTATTTGTTAGTAATAAAAAATTTTATTATTGACAGATTTAAAAATAAAAAATATATACAAAAAAATTATATGTTTCATTTTGGTAGTATTTTCCTCGGATACCTTGATATATAATCAATAAAAACACAATGTATGTAATTATTTCGTTAGTATTTTCCTCGGACACCTT
This sequence comes from Populus ilicifolia, assembly GCA_015708895.1. NCBI lineage: Eukaryota > Viridiplantae > Streptophyta > Magnoliopsida > Malpighiales > Salicaceae > Populus > Populus ilicifolia. The sequence continues at coordinate 762,523 of SRLM01000026.1, forward strand.
GATATATAACCAATAAAACACAATATATGTAATTATTTTAATTAAAATATTATTTAAAAAAAATCCATGGTAATTCCAATTAACTAATGCTACGTTAGATACATTACTTCTACTTACGAGACGAGATATGAGTGTTATTCATCAACAGGAAGATACTGAATGACAATCTTATAACCTTCACTTTCTGGAAGCTTGTTTTTTTCAGGACTTGGAAAAAGTCAGGAGAACATCATGGAAAGAACCACCGTTAATGCGAGATGGGGAGCTTCACTACCTGAATCGTCTCTGGCAATGGAGAACGGAAGTGCCCAAGATGGTCAATATCAACACGCGGGCCTTGGAAGAAGAAAGCATGATCATGAGGGGCTGTGTGCACCCTTCCGGTCCACAGTATCCGTCAGGACTCGGGAGGTGTTAGCTAAAGCTGTTAAAGCAACAATGAAAAGCTAAGTCAGGACTTCGAGGAAGTTGAAAAATAGTATAAGTAATATAATATTTTATACAGTTATTTAAATTTTTGAGTTATATTAATTTTTTATATAATATCAAGATTTTAATGATTTGTAATTTTCATAACTAATAATTCAATTTAACATGATCAGAAAATATATAAACATTTCATTGAGTAAACACTCGATGAGAAGACTGATTTTTTTTTTTGTCAAATATAAGAATTAACTAGTAAATATATTTATTAAAGCAATATCAAGTAAAGTATTTCGTTGTTTTATCAATAAGTTAAGGATACGAGATATCTTTGCACCGACTTAAGAAAAAATATTGATAAAAATTAATTCTTAATTTAAAAAATATTACAAATAAGAAAAACTAAAAGTCAAGAACAAGTTTAGGAAAGATTTTAATATACTGTTATTCTTAGTTTTCCATCGTTAAAAAAAGATTTATTGTACAAACAACAAATTGATATACAAGTTGAATTAATGCAAATAATTATTTCTCAACTCCACGGATAATTTGATATTTATGAAATATTTATTATTTTTATCGATTCATTAATTAGCTTAATAATCAATAAATAATTACTGTAGAACATAATTTTGAATGATTGGCCCTCGATTACTTCAATAAGATAACAAGTTTGGGCAGCCTTTGAATTTGTAGGATATGATAACGGGATCCTAATTTAAAGTTTTTTCGAACAACTCTCGAATCCCTTGAAACAACACTCTGCATTTTTACTGAATATTTATGACAGGAAAAAACAACAAAAGCTCCTAAAGAGCCAAAAGCTTCTAAAGTGCCTTTGATATGGAGTGGGAAGTTTATGGTTTTAAACAATTAATGCAATCGTTTCTTAATTAAGATGTGTTCATTTGCTGTGATATGATACCCAGGTTGTTGAGCTAGCTGGGAACACAGTCGACGATTGACTGGCAGATGATGGGGAAAAAAACCCGTTGTTTTAATTAAAAAAAAATTAAAAGAAAGTTAGAAGGAGAATTTATGAATTTTTGAAAAAGGTGTTTTCACGACGATAGTAAGGTCTCAGTCAACTCTTAATTATTTATTTATTTTTAAATCAATCAATCTCGGCCATGTCTTGTCTAAAATAGACACTGACAATATTCAAGTCTCAGGTAACTCTCAATTATTATTTTTTTTAAATCAATCAATCTCGGCCACGTTTTGTCTCAAATAGACACCGACAATATTAAGGTCTCAGTCAACTCTCAATTATTATTTTTTAAAATCAATCAGTCTCAGCCATGTCTCCTCTCAGATTGACCCCTCCAGCGTAATGCAAATACTAATCTTATCACGCTTTTCATATTTTAAAAATAGTTTTTTAAAAAATTTAATTCATATTTTTTATTTTTAATTAATATATTTTTAAATTATTTTGTTACATTGATATCAAAAATAATTTTTTTAAAATATTTTTTAAATATATTTCTATATAAAAAATATTTTAAAAATAATCATAATTACACTACTAAATATATAAATAACATAAAATAAAAATATTATTTTCACATCTGATCTGATGAAGAAATATAACATTTTTTAAATTGGTGTTATAATGTAATGGTTCTAGCTTATATGTTTTCACGTTTCTTTGTGCAATCCTGTTGGTAGCACTGATGGAGTCCGATGTTTATTTAGTGTCGTGTGGTCAAGTTGGTGTTTAGTGGGATTTAATGTAAAATGATATTTTAATTTAAATTATTTAAAACATATTTAGTTTTATTAATAAATACCTTATTTATTTTTAGTAATTATTTATGTTTAATTTATGAATTTAATGTTAGAAAGATAAATTTAGAATAAAGATAAAATTCTTGAATAAAACACTTTCTAAAAAGAAATTATAGAAATATTATGATCATGGAATTCTTATTAAAAATATGAATTTGTTATTGCAAGTAGGTCTACAAAATATTTTATATAGCAATAAAAATATGCTTCAGTCATATTAAAAAAATGTTTATTTTATATGGAATATTGTATGAGATATAAAATATTTTACACATCAATCTACGAAGTTAATTTATTCATAAAAAATATTTTTAACTTAAATATTTCTATAATATATATTTTAAAATAATAATCCAATTATAACATCATAAATCTTTCAATTATCACTATCACTATTATACTTTTTCATTCGTATTAAAATATATTACAAATTCAAATTAATAATATATATAAAACATATTTATATATAAAATATGGAATAACAAAAATATATTCCTAGTTTGTACTGGATACAGTATATTATGATGACGTGTTCAATTTCTAGAGCTTAATGAAATTTGACGATGTTATTAAAAAGAAAGAAAATAAAAGGAAAATTGTTTTGTATGGATAAAGCTGCTTTTGAACAGTGCGATTTTTGAAATTTTATAAAACATATTTTTGAAGCACATGTATGGATAAAGTGGCATTTGAATAATGATATTTTTTAAATTTTACATTTCCAATAAATTGCATCTGAACGAAATGATTTTTTTATTTTTATGCGGGAACTTGTGTGCCTCTCTTATAACTGAGCACATGCAATTAGTCTACAAAGGCATACCTTTAATGATGAGGGCACTATTTTTTAATATTTTATAGCATAATTATTTAAATATTTATTGAATTATTAAGATTTATAAAAATTATTTAAAAACATTCATTCATGTAATTTTTCATAATAAGCATTTCTTATAAAAATTTTAAATTTAAAACTAGTATAAATAGAGTTATTTAATTTATTTTATATTAAAAACTTGATAATTCATAAATTTATTTAAAACTTTTTTATTAAGATTTTCTCTACTATTTAGAGCCTTAAAACTTCAAGAGCAGAGTAATGTATAAATT
>SRLM01000026.1:766047-826614 GCA_015708895.1 Populus ilicifolia
GTCCGGGCTAGCTTACGCGCACCACGACTAATCCACACGGCTCACTGAACATCCTGCAAGCCCAGTGAACAGGTAAGGCACCACGGGGGTGACAGACGTGCATGGTGAGGTTCGAACCCCTGATGCAGAGAAAGGGGACAAGCCCCTTCCACCGCTAAGCTATAACCTCACTTGCAATTGGATGAGGATATTCATTTGCCCTGTCCATGTCACTTTCATAGTAGAATTATATTTTTAAAGGTAGCCTGACTAATAGGGAGGTTGATTCACAATCTAGAATTGAAACTGGATTGAATTTATAAAAAAATTGAAGATAATTAAAAACTCAGTTAATTTGGTTAAAAATTTAATTATAATTTATTAATTAAATTTTATTTTTTATCAAAATAATATTATTTTAAATTATAAAAAAAATAAAGTTAACCCGGCTTTGAGCTGCAGCAGTTACCAAAACAGGTTTAAAAACAATGACCAGAATTTCCATGTAAAACATAGGGTCTCCATTATTAAAGTTTAATGCATGACTTGTATAAAAGTCATGCCAATTCCCACGAATAATTGGCATGACTTTCCACAAAGCCTACTTTTAGGCAGGGTAGAGGACTGTGACAGCAGTATTGTTTTTCTGGCATGACTTTCCACGAAGCAATGAATAATATTTTTAAAATTCCCATTTGAAAATTCAAAAATCACAAATAATATTTTAATATCATTATTTTATTATTAAATGTATAACGAGCCGAACAATGCTACCTGACTTTAATGGCACGAGTCTTCACCAAAACACAAAATTAATTCATGAAAGCTGCTGTGATAATGGTGTTTTTAAAAGAGTTTTTTAAAGCAATGTGCATGCTTTGACTCGCATGTTCATATGCCCTATCTCTGTCTATTATTAATCTGAAGCTTTTAAAAATTAATTTAAAATAAAAATAAAAATGATAATTTTTAATTTTTATTATCAATTCACAGATGAATTGATAATAAAATTAATTATATAAAAATAAATTTATAACTAAATTACTTCGTAAAATTTTATAAATTCAAAATTCTCAATGAAAACAATTTTTTTACTATAAAATTTATATTTATCGTTCATATAATAACATATATATTGCATAAAAATAGTATTAAAAAAAATAACTTTGATATCAATACAGATTGAAAAAAAAACTTACTTATGAGAATATATTTTTTTATTCTTGTATCAATTATTTTAGTATCATTTCAATTACTTGAACTAAAGTAATATTTCACAGTATGAACATCTTTACAAATCTTATCAAGTTAATACAAAGAATCAAGATGAGAGAAGAGAAAGGGAGAACGTTGTTCTTTCTAAATAAAAAATTATATTATTTTATATAAGTTATGTCCTTTTATATATAATTAAAAAAAACAATTATTTTTTTTAGTAGTTTCTCTGATAACTTAGATTAGGTACATCTGAAGTACCAAGTGTAGCTTAATAACCAAAAACATATAGAGTTTAATGGAAGACTTGATTAGAGTTTCGTGGAAGTTTCATCTCTATAGTTATCTATCTCCCTTGATGGCATTTTTCAACATCTTCAACATTTATGAGATTCATTTTTACAATAGTAATATTTATCTTTAATTAAAGGATGTAAGATATTGTATAGGATATAAAATATTTTACAAACAAATCTAGAAACTTAATTTATTAATTAACTTTTTTAGCTTAAATAGGTCTATACACTATTTTCTTAATAATAATCAAATCTTAATATCATAAATCTTTCACCTAACGGTACCATTCAATCACTGATTATGAACAAGTTTTTCTTAAATATTTTACATGTTAGATGACCCTTATTCAATGACGGGAGAAATTCGAAGGAGCAATCTGCTACATGACGGGACGCCGATTTATGAATTTTTTAAAAAGGTGTTTTCACGACAATATTAAGGTCTCAGTCAACTCTCAATTATTTTTTTTAAAATCAATCAATCTCGGCCATGTTTTGTCTCAAATTGACCCCTCCAGCGTTATGCGAATACTAATCTTAATATATAGTCGTCATTATGAGTTGAATCCTACGTAACAATATTGCAATATTAACTACTTTTTAGCATACTTAAAGACTATAATCTTAACCGTTCTTTTGAGTATTATATATATATATATATATATATATATNATATATGGGGCATGCATGCATGGTCGCATGTGATACAATTAAATAATTGAATTCGTATATTCATCTGCCCGGTCTCTGTTGATTTCACACTAGAATTTCCATGTATAAACAGCCTTCGCTTTGCAAGCTGTCCCTTCTTTTTTGTTGTCTTATTTATATTCACCAGACTTAGAATATGTCGTTATGAGTTTCTATGTATTGACAATGTTGCGATATAGATTGAAAAATTGGATTCAGATATTCATCTGCCCTACCTCTGTCGATTTCACACTAAAATTTCCACGCCCTTATTCAATGCACCTCACATGCAGTGATCAAATCTACATGATTTTTCAAAGTTTTTTTATAGGATTAAAAAAATATAGGTAACACTATAATAATATATAGTGTGCTTTAAAAAAATATAATTATAATTTTTAACCAGTTTAATATTAAAAATAATAATAAAAAATTTAGAATAAAAATATAAAAAAATCATATAAAAAAAATACTATAGCAATTAACGATATTTTAAGAAAAAAAAGCTAAATTATCAACCTACTCAATATAAAACAAATAAATTTGACAAAAACATATTTAAAAAAAATATATAGATTAATTCAATGAATCAGTGGATCAATTTAAACAATTAAATAATTTTATCATTTATCTAGATGAATTTAAACAATTAAATAATCTAACAGATTAATTCAGTGAATCAGTGGATCCGGGCAAACCTTGCCCAAAACCAAGAATTTTTTTAAGAAAATAAAATTCACAGCCAATAGATTTTGACCGGTACAGCACTAAATAAGCTATGGAGATCAAGGGGCTTAGCCATGTTGCCCTTTTATGATCCTTGGAGAATCTTGCTTAGCAATGTGAAGGTGACAATTGCTTGGTCTACGGCCCTTTTATGATCCTTGGAGAGATGAATAATAATGGAGGGCCCATCATTCAAAAGTGTGGAAATCGTTTTTAGTGGTGTTGAAAAGGAAAACTCATGAATCATTAATTATTTATTGATTCAACCAATTGATGGATTGGCAGGAATAATAAATATCCCATAAATGTACGCATAAGAAAAATTTCAGTTTGTTATTATTTCATCGTGGCCCCTTAAATGAAACCACGTCAATTTGACAAATTTCGAGGTGATGTTTGTTTTTGTTTTTTAAAAATATTTAAATTAATATTTTTTATGTATTATTATTAAAAATAATTTTTAAAAAATAAAAATATATTATTTTAATATATTTCAAGTAAAAAACAATTTAAAAAATAAATATAACAACATTCTACTCCAGCTATTGGTAGAATTCCTAGCACCACAGACCCTCTCTTTAATTATTCAAAACTCTTCATGTTACACTTTTTTTTATTTGTGATTTTCAGGCAATTTTTACGGAAAAAAAATAATAGCTATAATTTTTCTATTTTCTTCTCTTGGGCAGTTCCAACTGTTTTTCTAACTGTTGGCAGCTTATAAGAAGAAATTTCTAAGCATTTATTTATTTGTGCTATTTTTTATTCATTAACTATAATTAACTCGAAATTTTTTTTATAAACCTCCAAAAATTCATAAACTTTAACCAAAATTAAAAATATTTTAAAAGACTCTACATGAAATATCAACTTAATATAATGACCAGATTGAAAGTTACCTTCTACAACGTAAAACTAGTAAATTTGTGATTTTTTATTAAAAAATTAAATTATTTTATTTTATTCTTTTATAAATTATTTTACTTCAAGATTATTTTCTTATCTCAAATATCTTTATTTTGTATTTTTACAATTTATTTTCTTCACAAACTTATTATTATTCCCTGGCAATGTTGTTGATTTTAAAGTCGTGCTTAAAATACAACTCTTTCTTAATTTTTCTTTTCATTATAATTCCTAGGAACTGTTCTCTCATACTCAGTACATATTTATTTCAAATTTTTCATACAATATTAATTTAATTAATCGTTTTTTTTCCCATAAGGGTTTACAACAATCTAAATTAATATGCATTTAATTAACAGTCAACAACCCTAACCTTCAAGCTGCAAAACATTGAAAGGAACACTATCCTTGAAGGCTGAAGGACATAAATTTTCTCTGTGTATGTGCTCAATTATATAAGGCCCAAGCCTCTCCTTGAAACCTGATTTTACGCAGGGTTAACTGTAGAGGAAAGTGAAGGCAAATATTGTTTCTGACAATATTTGCCAAGAAGCAAAAATATGGTTTAATTTGCAGGCAAATATATTTTTAATTCATAATCCCGCCTATTATGTCGATGAAACTCACTCTCAATACTTAATAAAGCCTTGTTCGTTTACAGTTCCGTCGTTCTCATCCTTCGTAGAAGGATGTTTTGTCTTATCTGACAAAGGATGTTTTGTCTTATCTGACAAATTATACAGCGATTGTTTTACACACAGTTTTAAAACTCTATCATCAACCCAGTTTAGTAACCAAGTTATAGGTTAGATGGATTGATCCAGGTTTAAAAAAAAGAAAAACAGACGTATCATTTGACAAAGTCTGTGTCTGAAAGGGTTTTTAGTGGATTGGCAGGAATAATAAATATCTCATATATAAATGTACGCATAAGGAAAATTCAGTGTTGTTCTTATTTCATTGTGACCCCTTAAATGAAACCACATCAATTTGACAAAGTCCGCATCTGAAAAGGTTTAGTATATTCAAGGTATGCTTATTTTTGTGTTTAAAAAATATTTTTAAAAATATTTAAATATTTTTAAAATTATATTTTTATATGCTAATATTAAAAATAGTTTTTTAAAAATAAAAAATATTATCTTAATATATTTTTAAATAAAAAATACTTTTAAAAATAAGCACAGTAACACCCCTCAACTTTTTCTAACTCTTTATAGTAAGGGTTTACAACTATCTCAATTAATATGCATTTAATTAACAGTCAACAACCCTAACCTTCAAGTTTCAAAACATTGATAGTTGTGGGGTTGGATTCAAGAAAGGAACAATATCCTGAAAGGCTAAAGGACCTAAATTTTCTCTGTGTATGTGCAAAGTTCTATAAGGCTCAAGCCTTCACTGGAAACCTGATTTTAGACAGGGTTGACTGCATGGTTTAATTTGTGAGCAAATATATACATTCTTAATATTTTTGTTTTGTAATCTTGCCTATTATGTCACGAGACTCAGTTTCAACATACAAATATTATATAAATATTTGAAAGTGAAGTAATCATTGTTTTTGAAAATATTTTTTATTTTAAAATAAATTAAAATAATATTTTTTTATTTTTTAAAATTATTTTTTAAATTAACATATTAAAATAATTTAAAAATAAAAAAATTAATTTAAAATAAAAAATCTTTAACATTTTTAAAAAATATTTTTAAAATACAAAACAAACCCCAGCGTTACCGTTGGCAGAATGATGTTTTGTCTTATCTGACAGATTAGAAAGAGTGGCCTTAGTAGGATGGATCGTGACCTTACAGGGATAGTGTAGCTCTTGGGATTTTAGCCCAGATCATTGAGAAAAGAGAAGTTTGGCTAAGTGGGCTAACTGTTGCCATCTAAATTTAAAAGGCGCGATCTTTGCCCAGCTAAAAATCCTCAACCCTGCTTAAAATCAGGGTTCAAGTGGAGGCCGGGCCTTTTATCATTTAGCAGTATTGTTTCTGGCATGACTTTTCACGAAGCGAATAAAAAGAAAATAAAAGAAAGAAAGAAAATATTAGAAGAAAAGAGATATAAAATAAAAGGAATAACCATCAAAATGAAGCACAAGGGAGATTGATAAGAGGAATAGCCATCAAAATCAAGGGTGGATCATGACCTTCTAGGGACAGTGATTCCCCGGATAGAGTGGCATTTTTTAAATTCCCAAGTTGTATTGCCTTAGGAGGGAGATTAGTTTTATTCAGCAACAAGATCTGGAAAACAAGAAATGAAGGGAGATTGATTTATGATTTTAAGTACATTGCAATCATAAAAAGAAATAAAACAAAGGGGTTAAATATTTATGGCAATTGAATGATAGAGCACACTGTTTGTATGACAGTGAGAATAAGGAGAAAAATAACGGCAAAAATAGAGATGCCAGTCCATGGATTGTTGAAACAAACATGCTTCAAGGTTGTCATCCGCTTGTACCTACGCTTTGTGCAATATAACTTCAGATCTTCGCCGACACCGAAAGAAAACCACCATCACTCACAACATTTTCTTGGTCAAGATTGTAAAGAAGCTTCGCCACTGTTTAGCATATTTTCCAAATGCCCTTTTCGAGCAAGTACTTTCACATCATTAGGAGCCTTGACGAGGCAGCTGATGAAAGTAATATAGTTGCTTACGAAAGTATCCATATCCAGATGGCATTGCTCAAAGGCCTGGAGATTTCTAAATAAGATTTCTGTTCGGTCATCTATTTTTAGTTGTGGAGTTTCTAGAATCCCATTACTAAATGTTATGTCTAATAATGAATGAGCTTTTTTCAGGACGCTTAAACTTCACTCCAGATTGATGGAGCTCCGTCGCGGTGGGTGGGCTTGAAAAACCTTCTTTCTCTGGACGGTGCTTCTCTGTTGGCTCCTGACACTTTCTTAGGAGGTCAACGAAATGAAGGACTCCAGAGGAATCAATTATTTTCCAACTGTCCTCTTTTACCCATTCAGACCATGGATCGTTTAAGAACCCACAGGTAAGCTCAAAAGGGGTACAATTCTCAGGGTTGGCAGCTGCACTGGATAGCTCAAACAACTTCAGGAGGATGAACAATGGAAGCCGATTCTCAAGCAAGCTCATTTCAAGCATTACGTAACTTAATGGTGGATAGAAAATGTGGTCACGACGTCCACTGTCCAAAAACCCTCTCGAGTTCAGTAAGACCATAATAATGAAGACAGCATCCAGTAAGATCATTGTTGCGAAGTCTTTCCTACTAAGTCTAATGGTCTCTGCATAACAATCACGTAATGCTGTTTCATTCTCTTTGATAATGTTAATTAAATCCTCCACACTTACCTTGTTCTGTTCAAGAAATTGCTGCAGGTATTATTCTATGGTCTTCCATAGCTTTTAGATTTTCCTTACCACGGTGAATAGGGCCTAATGAGACTACTCGAGGTGTATATGCCTTTTCATTTAACTTCCGCAATCGTTCGGGAACTCTATAGATGCAGCATTCCGTGGAGAAAGCCTTCTTGATCTTCAATTTCCCCCCCAAAGAAATGGCTAACTCATTGATATCAAGTAAAACTTCATCGCTTTGATCCATTATGTGCTGATCAGTACTTGATATTTCAACGGTTTCCATCCTGTGATTGAACTGACACAATCGCTGGTGTTTAGAAACAGCACGTCTATACTATCACTAAGTCATGAAAAAAAATATTCTGAAAACAACCACAATAATAGCTGGCATGAAATCAATCTTAATTTGTGGTCATTTCTATCTGTGTTAGTTTTCATGGGGTTTCTAGTGACGATTTACTCATGTTTTATTATGGAATGCAAAGTAGTGGTGTCTTCCAGTAAAATAAAAGGGAAAACTTCAATTATTTTCCTTGTAATAGATTCATCAATATTCTACTATGACATGTATAAAGACATGAGAGGAAATAATAATAGAAAAATTAAAATATATATATAAAAAAAAATATGAAAAGTATCATATTAGCACGTAGTTTTTTAGTAGTAAATTTTCTCATTTTCTATTATCAAAAAACTATTTCAATTCAATAATTTAAACAATTAAATGAGATATTAAGATATAATTTATATTATTCTCTAATATATCCTTTCATGTAAAAATCTTTTGAGCTTAAAACTTGTATAAACTCATATTATCTTGTACTTAATTTTTATCAAATAAATAGGAATAGTAAGATTCAAACTCTTGACTACTTGATTATCAAGATTCTGATACCATATTAAAAAATCATCTCAATTTAATAATTTAAATTATTAAATAAAATTTATATTATTCATTAATATCAATCTATTTCCAGCATCCAAAGAGATATGCCAAGAATGGCTCTACACTCTCCCTCTTTAATATGAAAATTCCAAAATGTTCTATTGCTACTTTACAATTGCTACAATGGCAAGCAAAGGATATACCCTCGTGATAATGATGTTTGAAAAAGATTTTGGATTTAAGATATAAATATATTTTGCATAGTGGTATGGGATGGCCCCAGAATAAAAAGATCCAGTTTTAATGCAAAACTTGTTTAAAGGTTTTACTATATTAATTTTTTTTATTAAACCTTTTTTAGATAAACTTTTACAATATTTTTTTATTATACATAAAATACCGTATAGCATGTAAAATATTTTACAAATCAAACTATAAATTTAATTTATTCATTAAAAATATTTTTACCTTAAATGATTCTATAAAATATTTAAAAATTAATAATTAAATTTTAATATTATAAATCTTTCAACAATCAACAGTGCTCCAATCCCTATAATGTTCGTCATAACTTATTTTTTTATTTTTATTTTTATTATTATTATTATTATTTTATTTATTGAAAAAAATAAAAAATGATGATGAAAACAAATAAAAATTAAAATAATTAAAGAAAAATTAAAATTTAGGTTAAGGGCAACATAATTGAAAGTTTTGTTATTCAACTAAACTTTGAATTAGTTTTATTAATCAAATTAAAAACTTAATTAAAGAATTGATAAATTTTCAGACTTAATTGAACTTATAATTAATTTAATTAATACAATTGGGAAGCTAATTAAAGAAATATCAAAATTTGGGGTTTAATTGGGGTTCAAATTGCAAAAATTAAAATACACGGACTAGATTGAAAATGAAGCGGAAATGAAAGGATCTAATTACAATTTAACCAGGGTCTTGATTGAAAAATTACAAGAATTCCAAGGACCAAAGTGAAAGAAGCCTTTGAAATTGGAAAACGGAGTTGTTTTGGGCAGGCGAATGTTCGCTCGTTTTCTTCCTCTGCAATGGCTCCACCATTAAAGGCAGGGACGTTTCTCCATTGAATGGAGAGCCCCACGCCATTACTGCCGGCTGTTACAGCGCCGATCGATCTCCCAGACCTATAAAAACCCGGGTAAAGGCAACCTCGGGGAAAGAAAAGAGAAGGAAAAAAAGAGGAGAGCGGAGGAAGAAGAAAACAGAGGGGAACCGCGGAGACACAGAGAGCTAAACCCAACTTTGGTTTAGTCCCAGAATTCAAGCATAACATACAAATCAAAGGTTGGGCAGAGAGAGACCGACAGAAAAAACACCTGGAAGGGACACAAAGAAACCAGAGGAACTCTTAAGTTTTTTTCCAGAACTCCCGTAACAAAAACTAGCTTTCCCTCACCAGTACACAAAAAAACAGGGCAAGAAAACAAAGAAAAAAATGCAAGCAGAAAAAGAAGAACCACCCGAGAGAACCGGCATCGTCATCTTCTTAATTCCTTCATCCCAAGAACTGAGAAAAAAGAGGAACACAAAGAAAAAGCAGAAAAGATGGTGGGCAAAGAAGCAAAGGAAAGCAGAAGGAAAGGTCATAAGCAGACGGAAGGCACCACCGCACTGCAACCATCTTCGTCGTCTCCAGAAGCGGGCACGCCCATTCTACTTTTAGTCTCTGTATTCAACAATTACGCACTGTTCCTGCACGCGTGAAGTTGAGCTCTAAAAAATTAAAAAAATTAAAAATTAAATTTTTTTAAAAATATATATTTTTATTATGATAAATTTATTTTATTCTCTGATATTATAATTAAAAATAAAAATATAAAGTTTATAGCTACTTAATACTTATTAATATCAGAATTAGAAATACCTGTGATTTGTAATTGGATATTCATTCGTGCTAGAATTATGAATATTTCAAGTAGATCATCATAATATAAATTAATAAATTTTAATGATTTAAAAAAAATTAGTAATACGATTTATCTTAAATAAAATGTGTTAGAGATGTCAATATCTTTTCCAGCTATAACCAGTCTTGAATTATAAAATTTTTATTGATCAGTTAGGATTTATAATAATTATAATATTAGGTTGTGATTTTTTAAAATAAAATTATTTTTTATTAAAAAATAAAAAGTTAAAAATTTAGTTTTTTATTTAATATATTTTTAAAGTTGCTGTGAGATCAAAGAGTGTGGCAATGTTATATATATATATATGAAATAATCTCAATCATATCATTTGTATTCATTAGCATATATTTAGAAAACATTTTTATTTTTTTATCGGTCCATCAATTAGCTGAATCAATAGATAATGATTCTGCAATTTTCAATTTCAATATACCTATAAACCATTTCCAATACTTTTTATGTTTTTTTTTCCCCCTTGAATGATTGGCCTTCTATTATTTCTCTGATAAAAGGCGACCACCTCTCTCTCAAACTGTGCAATGCCATGGTGTTCCTGAAGACTTTTCTAGTCTTGTACCTTATCTTCTACAGTTGCGCACCTCGTCTTGTTCTACAAATCTCTGAACCAATATCGCATCACATGAAAATGTATCACTTTTGATCTTTTCTACTTTCATTCCACAATTAAAAGGCAACAGTAAGAGCACCTCCATGCGTCGTACTAAATGTAAAGCTAAAAATTTTAAAAAATATTATTTTAATTTTTGCATGTTTGTTTTAGACGGTCCAAAAGAATGTTAAATAAAATATTAAAACATCATTTCTCTTTTATAAATAACTATTATTCTTATATCTCTAAAAAAACTAAAATAAAAAAGAACCAATAAAAAAATAAACTAATATCTTAATTAATTGAAAATGGCAGCTACACCATTTTGAAACCAGCCGGGCTAAATGAAATTATGAAGAATTTGATGTTTTGCATCAATAGGAAACTAAGGAATCCAATAAATCTCTTTATTTCATATATCATTCTCACTTTAGCTCTGGAATTGTGTCTTTTGCTTTCATTTAGTAGGGTCAGGTCAATTCTAATCACTTTATGGAGGAGAAGTTCGAGTCTACAATGAGTTATTGACATAAAAATCTCAATTAGTTGCGTGCAAATTTGTAAATAAAAAGCAAACTACGTCAAAATATCTAGTAGTATTAGACTCATGCAAAGTTGCGAGGAAGAAACAAAAGGCATAAAATGCCTTGTGCCAGCCAACTATACATCCCATCTTCCTTTCAATAGGTTGTAGGTAAAACAAAAGCTGGGGCTTAAACAAATTACAAGTTCAGAAAAATCGCAGCAAGATGAGCAAATGCTATTCTTTAAAGGAGAAAAAGAAGAACAGTGAATGGAGACTTGAAATGAATTATTACATGGATTAAGTATCAAATTATCTATAAACATACCAATCAACACAAGACACATAGATAAAATATAATAGCCCCCACCTAATGATTTATGTATTGCACATGATTTTATTTAAGTGTTTTATTAACATTAGTTTATGAATAATGCAGTAGATTAATCCGTGTAATAATTCCTCTCGTTCTCCAAGCCTTAACCCCCTCAACTGTTGCAGGGGTGGAATATATTCACCGACGATCCAGAGAAAATTCAAGAACACAAAAACACGAAAGTAGAACTGCACATGCATCTTTGAAAAAGCACAGGAATCTGTTAGACATGCATTTATGCAAACATCTCTACAGCGCATCAATTCAAGTACAACAGATTAATTTTAGATGAGCATATATCATCTGTGAAATAGGCATGGCTAGTAGCTTGTAGCAGAACCCTTGAAGCGCGCTCGCCCGCCATAATATAGATGAGGTGTGCTAAAATCTACAAGTGCCTGCAGCACCAGTGAAGAATCATTTCCCCACCGTAAGGCCCCTTATCTTTAAATGCGAAGGCAAGTCGTGTCCTTATCACACTAATGCTTCACGTGCGCTGTCTTGTTTTATAAAGGAAAAGGACGAGTATATTTAAAATCACCGCTGAACAGTACCCATGGTCCAAAAAAAACACTTCTATCACACCATGTATGTATGGCCAGCACTACTTGCTAAATTGGTTTGCACGGCCGTAACGTAACGATGAAGATCTTCCCATCCAATATTCAATGTCCATGATCATGTGTAGTCTATTACAAATCTTGGTTGAGTGTCATGATTTTGATGATTGATAGGTGGCCTTCAGGGCAGGCTGCTATCTCAAAGGTCTTATAAACTACTAGTCTATTTTAAACTGATGCATCCTCACGGCCTCGCCTTTGAAATTTCCCAAAATATTCATGTCATGTTTAGAGTATAAAATCCGATCTGGGAATCAACCCAACTCAAAACCTAGACTATGAGTCAAGTGGGTTTGACTCTAATGGTTTTATTTTTTATTAGCGCTAGATGGGCTCATCCATAGAAGTACTAATAAAGAAATTTGAAAAGAAAATAACATTAATTTGCTTTTATCATTTGATTTGACACAATCTGGTATTACATCTATGTTTATAGTTACACTCATTGCATCAAAGCTTGATTTCATGCAAGATTACGTGCATGAAATTAACCTTTTTAATTCCCCTAACGACGTTACTAATTAAACACCCTTTACTGTTACATTACATAATCATACAAACACGTGGTATTTAACCAATCCCGAAAAAATGAAACTAACTTCCATCTCGGCTGACCGAAACATATAGTCTCGTACGTCTACCTGCAAGCTCCGAGTGGCTTACCGCAAAGACAAGCATTATAAGCAAACGATGATGCTTCGAGGTGGTCGAAAGGCGGCCCTGCTGGAATCCTCCCACATAAGCGGTTGTGACTCAAATCCAAGTGCCCGATAAATGATGCTTGGGACAAAGATTTTGGTATCGGACCCCAAAAGTTATTGTAGGATAGATCAAGAACCATGAAGTAAGATCCCGGACCGAAAACATCCGGTAGGTATCCATGAAATGAGTTTTTGCTCAAATTCAAGTTACCAATAGCTGAATTAAACAAACTATAAGGTATCTTTCCTGCTAAGTTGTTGGCATCAAGATTTAGTGTTGCCAAGACTGCCATTTTACCCAAAGAAGCTGGTATTTCGCCCGATAATCTGTTCAAGGAAAGATCCAAATCGGCGAGACGATAAATTTTAGAAATTGAATCGGGAATTGTCCCGCCAATATAATTTCGGCTCAATAAAGCACGACTCAACATCCGAAGACGCCCGAAATCTCGAGGCAAAGAACCCCAAATCCGATTGTTACGCAAATCGAGATGCATCAAACTCGACAAATTAGTCAAGGATCTCGGGATCCTACTTGTTACAAGATTGTCGGCGATATTCAAAACGGTCAGCCTGCGCAACCGTCCGATGTCTTCCGGAATCTGGCCTGAAAGCCGATTCCCAATCAAATCAAGAATCCTCAAGAACGGCAACGACGTAATGCAAGCTGGAATCGGACCTGAGATCCCTTTCCAATCAGCAATTGTAAGACTGGAGAGCCTCTTGAGCTTGCAAATAGAAGGAGAGATCGAACCAGTCATGTACCCGGACCGACCAGCTTTTTGGAAAATGGGGTCTTCAGATTCACCTCGGAGGTTAATGTCAGCAACCCTTTTGGTCTCCATGTCACAGCTGACACCATACCAGTTATGGCAACAATCGATGCCCGCCCAAGAATTGAAGATGCCCAAGTAAGGCTCGTGGAGAGCTGCTTTGAAAGCTAGCAAAGCTGCCCTGTCTGAATGAGGGCAGCTTCGAACTGTACAAGTAGAGATGAATATTGTTAAGGTTGCAAGTAATGTAATGTAGGAAAACATTGTCATTGTTTCTTGATTTCTGCGTGTAGAGTGTTTACTATTTTTTATGAGTTTACGTTGGGGAGTGAAGTGTGGGCATGGAGATGAGGGGTAACGTTGTAGTTTGTGTGTGTGTGTATATATTGGGTGGGGTTATCATAGTGACGATTTTGCCCATAACATGGATTGTTACAGGTCTTGCCTTCCTTGGTGGGTGAGATGACCTATTTGCATGTTCCTTTTCATTCTTTTTTTTTTAATATAGATATTCAAACTAGTTTATATATATTTTGATTAATTTTATTAGATCTAAAATTAATAACAAAACCTATTTACAGTTCATTTTTTATTTTTTAAATTATGATAGGGTTTTTTTGTGTGTGTGAGAATTCATTAGTTATTAAAAGAGATAATATCCAATAAGATGTTCATTTATAAATAAGGTGATGTTTGATGATTGTCTAGTCACGGGAAAGATGTAGAAACGGGAAGAATAAAATGGATATATTTCTTTGTATTTTTTATTTTAAAAATATAAAATTTCATTTAATTTTTTTTAATCAAATACATTTCTATATCTCTTTTTTATTTATTTTTTCTATCATGAATCACTAACCGAACATAATCTATAAAAAAGTTCTTTTAATTTTTTGTGTTTTAACCTTGGCAATTTTAAAAAATCATTATTTTGAATATATCAAATTGAATAATTAAGAGAATTTATTATCATAAATGTATCAATTTGATAAAATATGTGCTTTTAAAATCGTTTGATAGAAAGATTCTATCTCAATTAGTTCATTAATTGATGATAAAAATCTAAGTGCATGTACATGCCATTTCAATTATTATGGATAATTTGTTAAAATTTAATTTCGCCAAAAAAAAAAACATTTTCAAGAACAATGAAAAATTGTATGTTGTTAAGGACTTCACATTGATTAATGAAAAATTTATAGAACTAGGATTGTTTTTTCTAAGAAAAAATATATATTTCTTGTAGGATCAGGATTATAACTAATCAATCCCATATCAATTAAGACTATTTCTTTTCTATTTATTGGATCCTTAACAGTATATTATTCAATATGTCATCTAAACATTAATATCCCTTCAAAGAAAACAAGGAATCTAGTCTCTTCTCAGAATCGAGAATCTGTATGGATGTTTTAGGAAAGGAAATGTTCGGATGCGTGTGAGTAATTATAATCTGATTTCAATGAATTAATTAGCTGTTATTAATTATCAGGTAAGGTCATCTGTTCTGATGAAAAGAATCACTGACTCGTACGAGCTGGAGTTTATATCGCTACAGAAATTTCTGGGAAAATCAATACATGGGGATTAAATACATACTGACAATATCAATCAAGCACGCGCTCCATATTAATGTACGAGGATATGAGCAGCAGTATGTTGGTTGGATCATGATAAATGCTGCTAACTATGGTTGATCTTGAGAGAATCAATTAACCTTGATTCTTAAATTGACAATGCACCAAACTAAAATCCTGAACTTGTGATCTCTAAGATACAGGTAGTACTAGATCAGTGAAACGACGGTGTCTCTCATGTCCTTGCCTATCAGCTCACATTATGTCTCGACAAAATACACGGGGTGCAAATTCGAGGTTAGAAATCAAGGGAGGGGGGAGCTGAACCTAATAATTGAGGAAGACCATATCAACATGGAGATATATGGGGATAAGCTCTGCTGAGAAGTTAGCTGGGGAGGGTGAGGGAGAGAGATGGGGGCATGTGGTGCTGTATACATCGTGGCACTTCGAGGTCCATGATTGGAGAGGATCAGAATGTTGTGGTGACCACAATAAATCTGTGAAAATAAATTAATTCTTCCATGAAGCAAAAGCCTTCCTTGCTTAGGATAATGCATTGCCAGGAAGAGAAATTATTAGCCATTGGAAGGTGAGGGAAAGCGACTCTATGAAGTAAGTAGTATACCGGAGATTTGAGATCTTAACCATGCCTGATCTCGGGATCTCTTTCTTGGACTGTTGAAGATGCAGACACTCTGGCTTCGGTAAAACTTGAAGTTCTGTATGGTATGCTTGGTTTTTTGCAGTAAATTAATGTTTCTGAAGTGGTTACTTCCATAGAGTGGAACCATTTTTCATGAATGCCCTCTTTAAATTTTAATCAATTCCATAGAGTGGGACAATAAAAAAGGACTCTACTTGATGATTAATTGACCCAGAACTGAATCTTTGTCTCCCAGAATGGAGTCACAGCTGTGGTCCTCCAGGAAAGGGGGAAAAAACCCTCCCTGCCCCTTAGAAATCTGGCTCGTCCACATGCCCTATCTTTACACTGTTTAAAACCGATCCACCAGGAGAAGATCGGTGTGTGGGACATAAAATTTTGTGCGCAGATCAAGAGAGGATAGGCCATCATTTTCCCATGTCGGGAAGATTTCAAACCAACCTGTAATCCCTCGAATTTCAAGCATATCTTGAAGACAAGTGATCAGCCAACACTGACATTTAACTGTGTATGAACAGATGAAAAGGACGATAATGTAAAGTAGAGAGTTGCGACGTGATCTAACTTTTCACAAGTGACTATTATGGAATGAGTAAAACACATTAATAGTCCCTCAATTTTTTATAATTGGTCATATTTGCCCTTCAATTCAATTTTGGTCACACAAAAACCCACCATATATTTTTTATTAATGATCGAGTGTGGTCCTTCCTTGCTCATTCACAGTTGACGGTTTGAGAGATTAACTTTCACAATTAATTAAATTCATAGTTTAGCCAGCAGCACATTTTAATTTGTTAAAAACAGTATAGTTTATATTTTTAAAATTTACCGGTTATCTATATTTTTAAAATACTTAATTAGTTCAATAAATTTTTAATTCTCAAATAAGTGTATCTTATTTTTAATTTGAACCCAAATATACTATGTTATTAAAACAAACTTTTAACAAATTTTTTTCTTTAGTTTCAAAGTAAATAGTATAATTTCTATGAGTTTTTTTTTTTTTATTTCAACATGAATATTTTAATCAAATTACCTTTAGAATCAGGGGTGGAAGTAAGGGATGGTAAGCAGGGCCAGCCCTGCAAAACATTTTAAATTTTATTATTATTTAATTTAAATAAATAAATATTTTAATAATATATATATATTATTATATTAATGTTGGCCTCCCCTGAAATGAACCTAGCTCCATCTCTGTTTAGAATCAAACTATATGATATAAAAATACCATATTACTATCCAAAACTAAAAAAAGGAGTATATATTTCAATTTCCCAGCCACTAACAAAATATTGCTTTAAAAAAAGTTTATCAGTGGTGAGATAATTAA
Source organism: Populus ilicifolia (assembly GCA_015708895.1). Classification (NCBI taxonomy): domain Eukaryota; kingdom Viridiplantae; phylum Streptophyta; class Magnoliopsida; order Malpighiales; family Salicaceae; genus Populus; species Populus ilicifolia. The sequence goes on from SRLM01000026.1 coordinate 783,230, forward strand.
ATAATTAAAATGGTGAATAAAAATATGTGTTACAAAAATCGAAAGTTGGTGTGGCGTATCTGCATTCAATGAGAAATCAAATGATGATGTGACATTACACTTTCATCATAACATTTTTATATCATATGATTAGGTACTAGCGCTGTGGTGCGTGTGCAAGAGGGTCCAGCAAAGAAAAGTTTTCACACTTATTATTATTTAACTATTTTAGGCTCTCATAAGAAGATCAAGATCGGAGCTTTTAAATTAGTACGAATGAGGGGCTGTTTAGTACGGTGGTGGTGGATATTATTTTTTAAAATATTTTTATGTAAAATTATATTTTTTATTTTTAAATTATTTTTTATGTTAGAATATTAAAACGATATAAAAATAAAAAAAATAAAAAATTTACAAAATTATATGATATGAAATTCACAAGTCCATTGCTTTCTCAATGCACTTCCTCTCTCTTCTTAAAAGAAAATAATAGATCAAACACAATAACCCTTCAAATCCCTAGAAATCCACCTAAAAAAGACGGGAAGAATCATTTGAAATTTTACGAATCCAATCATCCAAATTGTTAGTTAGGCAATATCAAAGTTATAGTCATCTGAAATTTTATGAATCCAATCATCAATATATTTGTTAGGAAATATCAATGTTAGAATCATTTGAAATTTTATGAATCCAATCATCCAAATTTGTTAGGACAATTGTATGTTATAAAATAATACAAATTATATTTTGCATGTTAGATAATATTAAGTATAAAAATTTATTTTAAAATTGTCTCAAATATGTCTGTTTTTGTCCTAACCCTTGTGTATTTGTCACTAGAACACTAACCATACAAAAACTTATGGAACCAACAAATAGCCATGCAATGATCAGTTTTATATATATGGTTGCTTTCTTGCTCAAGGTTAATTGTATTATAAATCGGGCAAGAACAGAAGAGTAAGGTCTACGTGAGTAATGGAAGAGCCAAGAAGACTTGTAACTAATTTGTTGAAGCTTTTACATACATACAGAGATTAAAAACTGCACAACACATCCTGCATTCTTGAGACCAGTGTTACAGTAATCAATAAATACAATTTTTTACAAGCAAATGCAAAATCATACTAACGAGGGAGTCTCGTCTCGTGCAAATGTGTTGAAGCTATGTTTTGGAACTGAGGCGGCATGATATTATGAAATACTGTAGGTACAGCATTTTGCAACTGTGCTGGCATCATATTATGTGATTGTGTTGGCCCCAGGTCAGATATGCCCTGCGATTAGTATTAATAGGATATTAAATTAATAAGAACTCAGAATGCAGATCATTGATGATGGCTCAACTAGAGTATCCCAGAAAGAAGTGGAGATAAATGGTTGTCATCATAAAGTTGATTTCTTCAGAAAATACACACAGAGAGAACTAAAGAGTATTAGGCTGCAAAAGAATTCGGCAAGAAAATAAACGAGATGGTAGTATCACAAACCATTAGATGGAAGCCTTCCTGTCCCCCAACGTTCGCATCTCCTGACCGAGTTACCTGCTGCATACGTGGCACAGTTATAATGAACACCGATTATTGATAAAAAAAATAAAAATAAAAATAAAAATAGCAACATAGTCAAAGAATATCAGCAATCAGCAGACCTTTCCCTTTTTAACCGCACTATTGTGGTTACTTTCCTTTGTGTTTGCTGCTCCAGCTCTTCTAGTAGCCTTGTCTGCACCAGTAACCTGAAGATCTAGTGCCCTCTCTTTATAAGTATTCCTGTACTGATTCTCTTCCTCAATGCTCCCTGAGGTGTTGGGACAAGCACTGGTTTCAGCAGAGTTATTTAAACTCCCACATTGTTTCAAAGCTTCTCTTATAGCACAAAGTGCGATGTTGTAACTCTCCTGTGAAAGAGAACCCTCTTCACCTAGTATTATGGCTCGCCGACACAAGTCATTATAGCGACGGACCTTAGTTTGCACCTCATCCAATCTTTCACTAATGGGATGCCTGCTCAAAGCAGCATTTGTCCAACGTTGCAATACATATTTAGGTGGAATGCTAAACACACCTGACATTTGAAGAACAACAATAGCATGTCTACAGAGATAACCTTTGTATTCAAAAGAACGACATGAACAATAAATATCTGATTTTGTTTCATTCCATTCCACCACGTAATTCTGACTGTCTTCAAAGTCCTTCACATTATACATTGTGGTTGTCTCATCCTCGCTTTCTTTCTTAAGATGACAAGCAGCTGCTCCCAGAACCTCAACTTGGAATTTCCTGAAAATTTCATGTGTGTATACCAGCGACATTTGCTTCTCGAAAGGTGATGGGGATTTTAACTCAGCCGTTTCATGCCATGCATCAAAATCTGCCTTGGCTTCCTCTTCATACCTATCTTCAAGAATCGATTTGTATTGTTCTATAAACTCTCTCATTGATGTTTCTGCATGCACATATTTGTCATATGAAGAGGCCAAGCTTTCAGAGCGCGACATTGTAGACAAACCAGCAAAAGATACATCTCTCATGAAGGTAGGCACCCAATATTTGCGATCTCCATATAACGATTGAACCCATTCAACCTCTCGAAGATTAAATTTGTCAAGCAACTTCCACCATCTCTTTTCAAATTGTTCCTCGGTCCATGATTTAAAGATGCATTTATTAAATTTTACCATAAAATTATCATGCCAAGGACTCAAATATTCAAGCTGCCTAGGGATCTTCTCCAATATATGCCAAAGACAAAAACAATGACATGTTTGTGGAAAGACTGCTCCAATAGCTGCTTTTAAGGCGTTGTTTTGATCAGTAAGCATTAATTGTGGAGCACGTTCCCCCATTGCCATGAACCATGTTTGCATTAACCAAACAAAAGTATAAACTGTCTCATCAGCTATCAATGCACAACCAAGCAATGTGGGTTGAATGTGATGATTCACCCCAATAAAGAAAACTAATGGTATTTTATACTTGTTTGTGAAATATGTAGTGTCAAAACAAACTACATCATCAAAGTTGCTGTAGTCTTCCATTCCTTTTGTATCAACCCAAAACAAGTTTCTCAACCGATGCTCTTCATTCAAGTCAACAGCATAGAAGAACTTAGGGTTCTCTTCCTGCATATGCATAAAAAGGTCTAGTAATACCTGAGCATCTCCTGATTCTAAGACCAAACTCCGCCCCTTACCATGCTGATTTCTCATGTAACCCTCTAAACAATCCACATTTTGATATGCACCAAAAAGTTTGGAAACTGAAGACAGATTCTTTCGTCGTCGTATCCGGATGTCATTCTTAACAGGATCATCATTTCTATGGCTTCGAAAGAAGTGCACCTGGGCTGGTAAAAGCTCATGATTGTGTTCTTTTACAAAACTGTATATGTACCATTTTCCATTCTGTCTTCTCTTCACATGCATGCTAGCTTTACAGCCAATTTTTGGGGAAGGTCGTGGATTAATGGCATCATCAGACTGCTGCTTATTCCCATACCTTATGCATGAGAATTTTGCATCAATGAATTCTTTTGATGACCTAGATCGCCTGCTACTTAACTTAGCAGTACCAAAGCCTACAGACTTGGCATAATCTTTGTAAAATGAATATGCAGCTTCATGTGATTCAAATTCAATATCATCACGAGGTTCTGGGATTGTACTGCCTGTGATCACACTGGAATCCATTATTGTAGTGAGAAGATTCAGATCCGCTTTGTATCCCCAATCTGCTCACATCAAAATCTGCAGTCCTCCATAAAGTATACAACACATGTTGTTCAAAACCTCCTCAGATGGAGGTAGTATAAATTTTTGACTTATGATTTCATAGCCATGGTACCTAAGACAAAAGAACATGATTGGACAAACCATATCAGCAAGAAATGAAGTTAACAAAGCAATATCCATTCCAAACCGTGCAAAGCCTCGATCTCAAACGAAACACACAATGCATCGACAAAGTCCAAATGAATTTAGCACCCAGCAACCAATTCATTACCAGTTGTTCACTCAGATCACCTAATTGCAACCTAACAATGCCTCAAGCACATCTTTTTTTAGCAAAAAACAATCACATGGAGACCATAACTCCCAACACGAAAACAAAAAATAAAACACAACAAATCTCACACCAATATAATGAGATCATCCACCCGTTGTGCTCAATTGATCCATCTAACATATACTGGTTCGCTTCCAAATATTTTTCCTATCCCTTCTCCTTCCATTGCATTCCACTTCCATACACAACACGCAATGATCATAACCATTTAACACACAGAACAAAAGCTTCGCATCTCACGGCATTAATGCCACTCCTGTTCTTCACTACAACCATTCCCATTTATCTAACTAAATTCATAAAATATCATATAATCTCGACAAAACCATTCGATACAAATTCAACTTAATATTTCTAATTTATATTTAACATGTATTCCTTCTCACCTTCAACACAAAAACCGAATTTTTGGCTATTTTTTATCATCTAAAATGCAAAACATTCCACAACTCCCCATCATCCTCTTCTAAAGCCAAAAATACACAAACCCTTTTAGCTCAAAACACATAAAGAACAAAACTTTAAAATAAAAAACTCACACACAAATTTAAAAACAAACCCATCTCTTCTTTCCATAAACTCCAACAAAAACGAAACTAAACATCTCAAAAACTTTCAAAAGAAGACTTAATAACAGAGCTTGAGCTGGAAAAAAATTCATTAAGTACCTGAAACTTGCTAAAAGTGTTGAGTCCCCACGAATACAATAGCTAAAGATTGAGTCTTGGAGGTTGAAAAAGATCCGATTTTTGGAGAGGCGAAGATTTCGTTGTCGGGTTAGGGTTTTTGGGTCTGTGAAGGAGGAGAAGGGAGCGAGGATGATCTCAGATTTTTCCGACGCTCTGTGCTTCGAGTGATATACCAAGCGTTTTGTGGTGGTGACGCGTGGAGGTGAAGGGGTGTTTTGCATATTCTCTATGAGGAAGTCAAGGGGGTTTTCGGTAGGACAGTGCGAGTGGCATTGCAAGTGCCTTTTCTTTTCTGGGCAACCATCAAGTTAGTCACCAAATTAAAACATATAATCATTTCGGTCCCTGAAGACAACTTCCATGAGGTCGCTCATTATCATATCTTGAGCTTTTACTATCTGTTTTTTAAAAGTTTTTTTTTTTTTTTTTTGGGGNGGGGAGTTCTGGAACTTAATAGTTCACTATATAATTGAAAGGTTGATTTCATATTTTCTTTTTGCAGTTATCATATTGGTTTGTCTTCCTTCTCTTCTCTTTTGAAAAATGCATTCAAATATTAAAGTTTTTAGCCAATTATCCAAATTTCGTATTGGTGTATTGGGCCTTCACCATTTCTCTCGGGAGTGGATGAAAAGCCTCGTCCAGACTCAAGGCTTGTTCATCTCCTATGGGCTTATGGACAAATAAGTGTATATATATATCATCGTCAGAATTGGCCAGAGATCTCATCCAAGAAAAAAATTAGGGTTTTGGATTATCAAGTAAATTATTTTATTAAAAAAAACTATTTCATTAAAGAAATCATCGATGGTGTCTAAGTAGAATTTGATTGATTTGACTAAGTAGTGCGTTAATCCAGCAAATCTATCAAATTTGTTGAGTTAATAACTTTTATAGTTTAAATTAAAATGAGCCTGAATTAGTTTACGAGTTTATTAACTACGTACGGGACGTATTATTTCGCTTCATTTTGTTTTCTTTTAAGAATTTTGTAAGCAGTGAAGGATACACCGACAGCACAAAAAAGTGGCTACACGTCGTTGAGGAACAATCTTCCCTGACCACCAGTTTTTTCCTGGTGTAGATTTTCTCCTGAGAAAAAACAAAACACAGGCATCTCATCCATTCAAAATTTGGTTCCATGCTATAAATGTTGTTGTTCCAGGAATATACCAGCGAAGGGCAAATCATGGTCAATATTTCCATTGTGGTGGAGGGCTAAAAAAAGGGGGGGCGGGGGAAGAAGGAAAGTAGGTCAAATAAGAAATTAAGTATGTGTTTATTTTTATTGTTAAAATTAAGGTTGAGACGAACTACAATTATGTATAAAATTAAACTATAAAGGCTAGTTTTTCTTGTTTTTTTTCTAGTTTTTTTTGTGAACTATATACATAAACATCTATGTCAACAACAAAAACAAATATACTGTAAGTACATGAAATCTTTACCAAAAAAACAAGAAAATATTTATCTGCATCATATCATTACGAGAGAAAAATATAAATTATATTTTGAGACCTCAATTAATAGTTTAAGATTTTAGATTAACATGATTTTTTAATATGGTATTAAAACTTTGATGATCAAGTAATCATGAGTTCAAATTACACCATTTTTATTTTTTAATAAAAATTAAATACAAAATAGTATAAATCTGTACAAGTTTCAAGTGTTAGATAATAATATAAATTATATATTTAGTTTAAGATTTAGTTTGAAATGGTTACTTAACAATTATTGTACTGGTCCTCTAATTTCATCACTATAAAAAAAATTGATTCTCAAATTGAATTAGATAACAAAATAATAGGATCCTCTTGAGTTTAGGTAATAGAATTTTAATGGAACCAAGCTTATAGAAATTAAAGTTTTGAGCATTCGGCTAAAGATTTGATACTATTTAATAAGAATTTGATCCCAATATATTATGTTCATAGCCTAGCATATGCTTTTATAAACTACTGGAACAGATATAGGCTGAAGAAGAAGTTTGATGATACTAGACTAAATTAACACCTTAAAATTAAGATAACAAGAGATGTGGTTATTGGAATGAATTTAAATTTGTTTAGGTAAATTTACATGTAGTTTTCTAAGGAACAACAACATTACATATTGCTTTTTGTTTGGATCTTTCAAAATCAATCCCAAAAGCTATTGTTTAGGCTATTTTTTTATTTTTCCTGGGATGTTTTGAATTTATTATTTTTATTTAGAATTCTGTTTTAATTTCTTGAATATTTTTGAATTTAGGTTGTTTCCTAGCGGTTATAGTTTTTACTAGCCTATTTAAAGATATTATACATCTCTTAAGGATGCAGCCATCATATACTTAGTTTTTAGATAACAAAATTGTGAATTTAAGATTCACATCTGCAATTCTTTTTTCTCATTAAAATTTATGTATTTTCTATGTTATTATTATTCTTTTAGCTGTCGCACAAATCAAATTCCTATATGAATGGTCTCAAATGTTCACGTAGTTGCAATGGAAGTCAAAACCTGTAATCAAGAGAAGGAAAAAAAAAGTGAAAGCATCCTCATAATTTATAATAGCAAAATATTCTATGAGAAGAAAAAATAATAATATCTTGCACTTTTATTTTTTTATTTTATTTCCTCTTCACCCATCTCAATCTAATTAATTATCAAAATTTCAAAAATTATAATGGATTGATTATCTTTCATTTCAACGATCTAACTTTTAACACTCACACCCATTTTAATCTAATTAATGAAATCCTAAAAATCCAAGGAGTTTCAAATTAAAACTCCTGAATTAAATAATCGGTTAATTAATTAGTCCTAGTAATCACATTTATTCTCTCTAGTCAATATTATTGATATCTTGTACTTGATTTTTGGTAACCCCAAGTGACTTATGACTAATACCTATAAAAGATTTCTTTTGATGAATATAATGACTTTCTACAATAATATTATAGATAGAGGTACTCTCAAATATATATGTATGTAGTAGAGAATAAAGATTGTTGATGTTTATTTTGAATTATTCATAATGTATTTATAGCTCATAAATCTTATTCTTTGTAAAGAGAAGATGTTGGAGTGTAATTCTATCTTTATAATACTTTAAGTTGTATTGTGAGATGTATTCCACTTATCTTATCTAGTACAAGGATGGAAACATGATATGCTATACGAGACTTTAATATACCTAATGTTGTTGGTGAAGTGTAGACTTGTTTAATTAAACTTATTTATTGAGAAATAATTCCTCTATAATTTTATATAAAAATATATAGAATTGATAACATTAGATTCATGTATTATATTTGAATCCATGAATGTAACGAGTTTGGTCATACCCGGGATACAATAACAAAAATCCTTAAAAAATTCTTAGGCTTGACACCATCAAATAACACATAGTAGGCCTAGCTGGCGGCCTAATAGCACTCTAGGCCAAGCTATTAGGCCTGATAACATCTATCAAACCCAAATGGTGCCTAGTTCTAGCATGCCCTAGACCCAAGTCGTGTCTAGGCTAATAGAATCTACCAAATCTTACATGTTGGGTTTAGCAAAAGCCGCCTAACTAATGCATTGAGTCTCACACACCCTGCTTGACCCACATGTTGGGTCTAATAGGTGTTGGATTCAATGTCATCTAGGTTTGATATTGACTCAGACCTAACAATTATTTGACTCTAGAAAGCATTAAATCCAAAATTTTTGGGTTTGTCTCACATCTATCAAATTTTTACATACGGAGATTTGTTTGATAATAATGTATATTCGTCTAAACAAAACTAAAATTATAAAAATATAGATATTATTTTTATTTGATATTTTTTGAAAAAATATATTGATAAAATCTTGTTTAATTACTTAGAGACCGGGCATCAACCAGTATCAGTTGTGCTGTACATTAATTTATATCCATAACAAAAAAAGACTTTTAGTCTTTAATTCCATTCTTTAATCCCAGGAAAATGGGCATCATGCGATCAATATCCTGTAATTTATCCATGGCGGAAGAAGAAGAAGCAATAGTACCATCAAGTATGTGGTTGTTTTGTAGTGCAATCATTGTGCGGTACAGCTTCATGAGCATGAGAAGACGTCATCGGATACAAGACAAAGATGTTTCTATCTCTCCTTCATGTCTTCCTTTGTCACCGAATGATCAGCATTGACCATCTTATGGTTGCGGTATTGAAATACAATGCTAAGATTATAATTTTCAAGAATAGTTATTAAATTAAAAAAAAAAGATAAATTAATAAAAATATAGATATTAAATTCAACTTTATAAATATGTAGATCTGGATAACTTAGAATCTAAAATTTAATCTGGGATGGGTTTTTAGTTAAATTAAATAAAATATTGATCCCGTTAAAGTTTGTTAATGTAATTTAGTTGATCTAATTACTTCAAGTTAATTTAAAAACTGAGTAATTCAAAAAAATTTAATAGAACCTTGGGAATTGGATCTAAGAACTATGCTCTTAAAAGACGAGAAAGCCGTGGAAGATGAACAAATATGGACCGTGAATATCAGCAAGACTCATTGTCGGCATTAAATTAAAGCTTGCACCACTTTTTCCTTATAAATGGAAAGATGCTGGTCTCATGTCCAAAGTCTCTGGGGAAGGAAAGGGTTCATCTCTTATGATCTTCTGGACCAATAGGTATACTCTTTTATTGGTCTATGTCATAGTTGTTACAACTTACAACCTGTTCTGGATCCTATCAAGAAAAGAGCTGGTTTACCACCGGTTAATTATTTTTATTAAAATAATCTTTGTTTGATTTGAATAAGTTTGACCAAGTCACGGGATAATTTATAAATTCTATTAAATTTAATTAAATCAATATTTTTTATATTAATTTAAAATTTAGTTAATTTATTAGAACAATTCAAATTTGGTCACTAGGAGCATATTATTATTTAAAAAAGAAAAAAGAAAAATTGTTAGCAGTGAAGAATACACCGACAGCACAAAAAAGAGGCCACACATTATTGAGGAACAATCTTCCTTGACCACCAATTTTTTCCTGGTGTAGATTTTTTCCTGAGAAAAACAGAACAGTACAAGCACCTTATCCATTGGTCGCATGCTAATTTTTTTTCATGCTTTAAATGCTGTTGTTTGAGAAATACATTAACGAAGGGCAAATCTTGGTCAATATTTCCAGGACATTGTAGGAGAAAAAAGAAACAGATTGAAGAAGAAGAAGAAGCAACCTAGTTCACAGAATAAACTAACATGTAATCTTTACCTTAAAAACTATATATATAAAAGAATTTACTTGCATCATAGATTTATGACTTTTATTTGCTATTGAATTACTTGTAAATAGAGATATTATTTAAAAGCAAAAATAAAAAAAATATAAGAAGAATAAAAAAATAAAAAAAGAAAAGAGTGGTCACATTGACTACTATCATTACAATAGTTGTAAGTACAATAATGAAAGTTAAGAATTAAATAGAGTGAATATGATCTTTCTTGTCCATATATTTATATTGTATTTTTTTATTTCTAATAATATGTAATTTTTCTGTAAATATAGATGATTTGTTAAATCATGTTAAATATTATATCAATGTACTTAATCTCTAATAAATAACAATTAATACATTACTTGTCTGGATTTATTTGTACATGAAAGTACCCTTAAAATGATAGTAATTTTTAGGCCCAAGTAGGGTTTTTTTTATTTTTTTTTAATAGAGTTGAAATGGCAGCTAAAACCTCTAATCAAGAGAGGGGGGGGGGGAGGAGCACCCTCATAATTTATAATAGTAAGATATTCATTGAGAAGAAAAAAATAAATAATTTCATGCACTTCTATTTTTTTGTAATTTTCTCTTCACCCATTTCAGTTGAATTAATTATCAAAATATCAGAAATTACGGCACTATACTGATTATCTTTCTTTTCAACAATCTGACTTTTAACACTCACACCCATCTTAATCTAACAAAGTGACCATCCACAAGTACCAGTTGTCCTATATATTAATTTATATACATAGCAAAAAGACTTTGATTCCTTATTTTGCGTTCTTTAATTCGAGGAAAAGGGGCATCTATCCATGGCTAAAAAAGAAGAAGCAATAGACGCATCAAGCATGTATGGAGTTGTCTTGTAGTGAAATCATTGTGCGTTGCAGCTTCAAGAGCATGGAATACATCAATGGATACAAGAATTTGTATTTCTCCATCATGTTTTTCCCTGTCATGTAGTCATCAGCATTTATCATCTTTGGAATGTCGTATTCAAATACAAAGCTAAGATTATCATATAGTTGTTAAATTCAATCCTAATCTAAATAGATTGATCAGATAATTTGGAGTTTAAAACCTTAAATCAAATAAATTAATGATCCGATCAAACCTAATTAATTTATCTTATTATGTAGTAATTCAATCGATACATTCAAACCTAATATAAATACAAACACGGGACGTAGCATCAATAGTATTTTTAAAAGAAAATAATAAAATGTTTTTTAATAAAAAAATAATTTAATGATTTGCAAATTAATTCAACAACATAATAATTCATATTTTTTTATGAATAAATGGCGATGCTTCTGGAAGACGAGAAAGCCATGGCAGAAGATGAATAAATATCGACCGTGAATATTTATAAGACTTGTTGTCGGCATTAAATTAGCGTTGAAGAGTAAAGGAGGTGGTCCAAGTTCGTCATGTTTATCGAGATGTCATTGGTTGTAGCTAAACCAAGCAAGAGGTGTCCTCGAGTGAACATTTGAAAAGTAGTTCAGAAATAAAATTACCATTTAAGGGTCCCTTATCCAAACTCTTAGATGAGAGATTAGGTTTAAAGGATTAGCAGAAGGTAGGCGTGTGTATATATATATGCACGCGCGCGCAAATGGTGGTTATTTATTATTACATTTTCGTACAATAAGTTTTATTATATAGCTTGATTTCGTGTGTGTGTTAAAGTTTTTCCTATTTCTTTTTAGATTTTTATAAATTAAAGATTTATTATCATGTAATTTTATTCTTGCTAGATGTCACAATCCTTTAAAAAAAAAACATATTAGAGCACCTGTCACGCTAACAGCATCATTAAACTTTTTATTTAAAAATAGATATAATTATGAAGAATTATGTTTTCTACTTTTAAATTTCTAATTTCAGTTGAATATAATAAACATTTACAATAATATTAATATGATAAAAAAATAGATCACAATAATTTACAAGTGACAAAATATGAATATTCCCAAAGATTGTTCTACCAGGTATCCTGTTATAGAGTTTTCATACAAAACAATATATCATGTAGGAATTATTTAGAAAAACAATATGATTGAGAGAGTTATAGATAAGATTTATGACTTACAAATTATAAATATTATAAGTGATTCTCTCTAAATTATAAAATGACCTGTTAAAAACTAAATTAAGATGAGAAGAGAGTGAGGAAAGAGAAAAAACAAAGGAAAGAAAAAAAGAAATATTATAGATATATCAAAACTTTAATAATTACATTACTAGAATTATTAAAACAATCTCATTAAGATAAATCTAACAACATTAAAAAAAAATCAAGCAAGCCCTATCATCTTTGAGTAACTCATGCGATCCACTCTAGTTTCTGTTAACAAGCTTTTTTAGTATCATTAGATTTTTTTGGTAGAGATTTTTTTATGGTACTAATAATAACACTTTTTTTTTTCTTTTATCAAATTAATTTGTTTTCTTATCACTCTATAATTCAGAAGAGCCATGTATGTGAGTTGTAGATATCATCTTTTAACTCTTTCAACTTTGTTATTAAAAAAAAAATATATTTTTAGTAATGTGTTTTTCTTCCATCTTTTTAATTGTGCTAAAATAATAGGAATAAAATAAAATAAAAACTCCTTTTGTGTGTGTATATATAAATATATATATATATATATGATGTAAGTGTGGTATTTTTGTTTGAAGGCGAGTGATTTGGAATTTCGTTTCCAACAAAACAAATCAAATGAAAAGGCGTCAAGGACACGAAAATTGTCTTTGAGCAAATTAACCTGGTAAAGAAAGTAGAAGCATGATGATGAAAAAGCAACCCTAAGGTTCCCAGGCTGGCATTCAAGCAGCACGATGTGGGAGGTAGAAAAGCACTTCCCACAGGAATGTCAAAATGGGACTTGGAGATTTTATACAAAAGATGAAGATATTAAGTGCTGTTTGTTGGCTCTTGCAACTTAGGAGAGAATGTCTTTGGCCCCTTGATTACTGTGAGAAAGTAATTACCCACATGTGCTCTGTTTATGCATATTTTGCCTTCCACATCAGCCAGACACCCACCAAGCATTTGTGGGAATCTTTGCCCTAAATTCCTCTGCCCCATTCGATTCCTCCGTGCTATTCTTGGTACAGGCCATCATTTCTTTCCATATTATAAAGTGTAAAGTGTTTATGATGTGTTCATGTACTATATAGATAAAATAAATTCTGCCAAAAAGTTCAGATTCTTCAAATATATTGTCTAAAAAACAGTTTCAATTTTAGTTGGAATTACTGAATCAAGCTTAAATTTTATTAGAAAGCTCTATGGGTCTAGTTTTATAACAAGATTGACTAACTATAACTAGGTTAGATCTGGAAGTTCCTCAAATTAGGTCTAGAAAATGATATTTTTATTGTTTAAATTATTTTTTTAGTTATTTTTAATTTTTAATTTTTTTTCATATTTAGTTTTGGATTTTTTTGATAAGGCTAGTTTTGATTTCTATATAAACGGTTGATCTGTTATTTTTTTTCATTGTATTATTGAATTTTAGACTTTTCAAAAAATACTAGAGTTTTTTGTCTATTTTTTTATAGTTTAAAATAGTAATTTTAGGATTTGATAACTATAATTTCTATACACAATGTATATTGATTATTGAACCCGGTAGTGAATACCTGACGTTTTCATCCAATTAGGTTACTATCTTGTTCTTGGAAATCATAAAGTGGGGAGCTACGTAATGGATATATTAAGAAGAGAACACCGCACCATCCACTAACATTATTCTTATAATTATGTTTGATAAGGTGAGAAATATGGAAAAATAAATAGATGCTCGCTTTAGTTGAGTTGTATGGATGAATATACAATCTAGTATGAATAATTATTATATTGTAGCGCCACAGTTTTTAGGTTTATCAATCAAATTTTTTTGTTAATATTTGCATTATTATTCTATTGATAAAAAAAATTACCGGTAAAATCATTAACAAAGACTTGACATTAATGAATCTTTAATCAATAATTTTTTATTTATCGTTGAGTCTGTTGAAAATAAAATAAAAATATTATTACCAATAGATTTATTGATAAAAAAATAAGAAAAAAAATATTTCATTCCATCAGTAATTCCCTTGAAAACAAACTAGATGTAATTTCATCAATAATTATTTTAAAATATTAAAAAAAAATAAAAAATATATATAAAATAATTAAATTAATATTAATCAAACAATCTATAATACTCAAAATGCTTGGAAAACAGAAGGAGAAAATCAACTCAAAAAAATTTGCAACAAGTAAATAACATAAAAATATAAATTCAACTAAAAACATTAATACAAAAAAAATTTAAAAATTCTATAAATAAATCAACTAAAAATTGATCTCATATGAAAAAAAATCTTGCAACAACATTCATACAATTATTAAGAACAGTAAAAAATAAAATAAAAAATATAGGAAAAAAACACAAAAAAGAAGAATTTTTCTTGCCAAGCTAATAACAAAAATTTTTTTTTGTAAAACATACTAATTAAAAAAATTAAAAAGAAAGAAAAGACATATCTGAGCATGGTTGAGAATAGAAAAAAAGAAAAGGAACGGCAACAAGAAGAAAAAAGACAGGTATCAACAATTTACCAACAAAAATATTTCCTTGATATTTTCATTTGTATTTATTAATTTTCTCGTAGTGGATAAACTAAAAGAGATAGAAGTTTACTGTAGTGACTTTACTATTTATTATGGTTAATCCTCTCCTTTATCATTGTCGATCATAAATAGTGATTTTAAAAAAAATCAATTTAATACTTGAACTTTAATCTTGCATGATTAAACTCTTTTTAGCCCGTATTAGAATCCAATTGCATATTTTTATGGAGGGTTGAATTGAAAACAGAGAACTATTGTGAAAAATGATGGTGAAATTGATGGTGGTTTTAAAATTCATTTTAAAAGTTCATTTTAATCCCCCCATATTATTTAGCTGTGAGATTTTAATTGGTCCCTCTAATTTTAAAAAAATCAATTTTAGTATCAAACCTTATTTTTCTCTTTTTAAAGTGCTTTTTTTAATGGAGAAAAGGGGGGTCACTGGATTTCAGTGTAAATACAAAAAAAAATTGTTAGAAATGATTTTGACTATTAAAAAAGTTGATTTTTATGTCAAATGTTTCTATACGATGAGGGGAGTTAATATTAGATTTGTTTTTTACCTTGGAAGCATTTTAGAAAACAAATACAAGCTTGAAATTTTTTTTAGTTTTGAGTTGATTATGATTTTAGGGTGGTTTTGGAGGCCATGTATTGATTTAGCAAGAATCATATTTTTTAGTCACCACAACAACTAAAATTTAAAAAATTATAGATGAAATGTTATCTATTCTTTTATCAAAGAATAGGATGAACAACATGTGTTTGTTTCATTAACTCAGGAAAAAAAATAAGCCCGCATGTGGGCCCTTTCTCGGTGGGCCACATGCTTGGCCTTGTTTATCAGGTCCACATCGCCTAATCTCATTTTTTTAAAATTTTTTATTTTTTATTAATATTTTTTTATATTTTTTTAAATAGTTTTAAAATTTATTTTTAATTAATAAATTTTCTTTGTGATTTTTTTCTTATTTAGTCTTTTTTTAAATATTAATTATATTTAGTATGTTTAATTTTTTTAAGAGGTTGGTGTGATTCAATTGTAATTGTTTTTTATATATTTTATATAGATTAAATATTTATTTTTATTATATTTTCATATGCATAGCCTTACATAATATTTTTTTCTTTTTATTTTATTAAATAAATTCTATATATATCAATTTTTATTACAAATTAATTTTAATAAATAAATTCATTAAACACGATCAAGAAAATGACTTGTCTTTTTATTCTTGTATAATTTTTTCCCCTGTGTTACTGTGATTGCTTTATATATATATTTGCTATTTTTTTTTTGCATGATGTAAATAAAAACTAGTTTATCTAGTAAATTAAGAAAATAACTCAAATTATTGAAGTTATCTATTAAAAAAATGATATGAATATGAAAGTACAGCGGGAACACCAATCCACTTCTAATTTCTAAAAGAGGTGGAGGACCTAGGCCCACAAGAATCAAAGAATGCAACCCACTCACACGACTCATGCAAGAAGAAAATCTTCTTCTTCAGCTTTTTTCTTGAAAGAATTTATGTGGAAATGATTTATTTTTCTTCAATTTTGACCTGTTCGACATTCTATGCAATGGATTGTCCCCACGCCCCAGACATAGTTATAAAATATAGCTCCGCTCACTGGGTTAGTTTAATACCTTGTTAACTTAAAATCTAATTTAAACAAAGTTTCATTTTCAATTATTTTTTATTAATATGATGTTATATCATTTTTTTAAATAAGACAATATTTTTTTATTTTTTTATTGAAATAATATGTTTTGGTTATTCTTAGAAAAAACAAAACAATGTAGCTTTCATAAAAGAAATTGATTCTTTCATCTACAAGTTCGTTTTTTTTGTTTTATTTAACTGATGCTATAAGATATTTAAGATTATATTTGGTTAATGTTTTAGAATAGAAGAGACAAATACAGAAATGGTAGAAATTAACATGTTTAGATCGAAAGACAAACATAAAATTAAATTTGTTTTTAAGACAATTTTTAAATGAATTGTTATTATTTTAAAATTAAATTCTATTTTAACTATTCTCATCTTCTTCTCTTTTTTTTTTTTTTGTAATCAAATGCTAACTAATGATGTATAAAGCACACATGTAGTAATTGCTCTTTTCCTTTTGAATCAAGTCGATTCACCATATACTCAAAATTTATTAGTCATACACTGGCTAGAATGTAAATCTGAAAGTGTATATTGTCGAAGGAAAGAGTAGCTAAGAGAAATTAACAAATGAAATCAAGATTTGTACTTTGACTTGGGAAATATTTAGATCTAGAAAAGCACATACGATGTTAACTAGTTAATCTGTATCTATTAATGATCTAAAGTCTTAACCTACCTTACTGGGGAAGGTCAGCTACAGTTGTTGCAATTCCTTAATTTCCTTTCGTTTTCTTAAATTCAAGCAACAGTGCTAAAAAGTCCAAGCTTCTATGGAAATTGATTATGTGGACAGCCGCCTCAATTATTATCTATTCAGTGGTGACTAATCATGCAACAAAGTCAAGATTTGTGCTTAAAATTTCATAAAATGACCATACTTTATTTTGGTGAACCCTTATATATATATATATATATGAATTATGCTTTCATAATTCTGGTGTGCGTGGGTGTTTCTATGCTTCTGTTTCTATATATATATATATGAATTATGCTTTCATAATTCTGGTGTGCATGGGTGTTTCTATGCTTCTATATATGTTGATTGATATAGGGATCAATTCAATTATGAGTCTTAACATTCAAGGGTTTTTTTTTCAATATAGCTTTCGAATATAAAAAAAATTTAAGCTCAACCGCATATATCAAGATTGAAAATTAGAATGATTTTCATGAGTGGAATAAGCTAAATATAAATATTTCAATTCTCTTAAGATGTTAGTGATAGGACTTCCAACTAAAATATCATACTGAATGAGGTTTTTCAAAACTTAAATCTTAATTGAGTTTTTTAATCTGAAGATCTAGATTTACATATTCTCAATTTAATAGATAAAAACCTCAATAACAAATTAGAATTTTCTTGATTTATGAAGGGATTTACTATATTTTAAATTGATTGCTGGGTACAAATGCAAGTGGTAAATATCCTATATTAAAAAAAAAGTAACTCATTAATCTAGACTTTTGGATAGAAGGTCTTATGTACATGTGCAGTTCCCATGCATTTTCTTGAACACAAAGCAGCTCCCTTACAAATTGGTATCAAAGTCAATGGTTCAACTTAGAACAAGTAACGATTGTCGCTTAATCTCTAATTAACAGTGGATATCGTACTCGAATTGCTAAATAATTCTGCCAAGTGAGAAGTCATGTTCAAATGAGTCAAGCTTATATATAAGGAAGAAATTTATTGGATATACATGTAAGTTGTAAAGATATCACATTAAAAGTAACGAGAGAAGTAAAATGTTTATATATAAAATCCACTCATAATTCATTAATTTATGCTTTCAAATTAAAGATTTATTTACAAAGCACACACCCAGTATAAAAACAAGAACCCATACATATCCTCGCCAGCACTTCTTTGCTGAAATCATGGGTTACAGGACCTAGTGTTTTACGCGACTCTCTTAATTAAAAAAAATAAAAATCACCATATCATTCATGTTTTTTTTTAATCAAATTATCAAAGTATATATAAAAAATTAATAGAATAACACTGTTTAATTAATTTATTTTTTAAAAAATAGCACATTTTAATCTTATCATGTTTTTAAATAGCAGTATTTAGTAAATATTACACTTTTGAAATGCGATAAAGTAAAAATTTAACCATATAGCTCAACCGGTCGGCCGGTTGAATCTAGTCATATTAACCGTTCAACCGTTTTACATAAAAATTATATTTTTATAAACTCTTTCTTTCAAATATATTTTATAAGTTAAAATATATATATTTGTCTAACTTGTATGCTTAAAAATAGACTTTAATCAAAATATTAAAAACTTATTATCCAAGCAGTAGTTGTCCCTTGTTTTTTAATGTTAATGATGTGAATAGTCTTGTGATAACAAGTAATTTTAAACAATCAAATGTGAATTTGTTATAATTAAATAAAAATTTGTCACCGATAAATTATATGGATGATTTAACAAATATATTTATAGACTAATATTACATGTTTAGATCTACAAGGAGATTTGGTCACACTAAATTTGAATAATGAATCAAAAAAATTACTATTTTTTAACAAATCATTGGATCATGCTTAAATTTTTACCAGAGTTTTTGAATGTTGTTTTCCCTATAATAGTCACTATATTGTTACATGAGCCGTCAAATTTTTAAATATAATAAATCTCTTTAAAGCTTTTTAATTTTAGCAAATTTAAGATTTTTTTTGTTATTTTTTAATTAGACGACCAAATTCACTTACCATTATAAATCGGTTGAACAATTAAGCTAGATAATAATATATTTTTATCTTGTTGTGTTTTACAAATATAATAAAATAAAAATACATTATTTCAAACGATATTTTTCCATCAGTTTTTTCCTATTAATATCTTAATTGTACAATTTCTCCATCATTCAGGTGCAAGTGAAAAAAAAATGATCATTCTTTACAATAAAAGTGGAAGCTTTCAAATTTACTGTATGGACGAAACGTTGACAAAATGCTCTCCCAAAATGATGGAGGGTGGTCCAATGCCATTGCAGCAGAACACGCATAGAGGGCGACCTTGTTCGCATCAACACTGGCACTGATTTTTAGTTTTTTGCTATTTATTTTTTCTGGACCCTAAGATTCGCACATGCCAAGATATGGCTCGTCACGTGTAAAAGATATGCAATGAAAAAAATAATTGAAACTTTACATCAAAGACAAACACTTCTCTTATTATATAATCTTTGTGTCGTTAGTGGAAGTAAAATAAAGTAAATTTTGAGATCACTGTGTTCCCACTCCACTCGAATTGAGGTTTGTCTTCTAGTGATTTTTATGAATCCCAATGTTAACTCGTTTTTTCTATTTTATTTTGGATCTCATGTACGTTTAAAAGAAACTTTATTTTGCTATTTTTTATATTTTAATTCGAGATATGAATGTGTGAAATAAATGTACTAGCTCGCAGGGAAACCCAGTGGTTATGATTAAAACAAAGAAAAAAAACAAGGTCTAAAAGATGATGCAATGGCATACAAGTTGTGATTGGTGATGAACTACATAGATTAGAAAGGTTATTTTAGCAGACTTTTGATACAACTTTAGACTCGATTTTCTCGATGGTATTCTTCTTCACGTTTACAAGGAACCGAACCCAAAATCAAGGTGCAATATTTTTGGAGGCCATTATCTCCCTGAAAAAGGGAAAAGGAAAGGTAGGTGAAGGGCTTACTTTTGTTTGATTAATACAACAATATGGACAATCTAGACATGGGTGGTATAGGTGATATTGTGCAATGTTTTACTCACAATCATATAACTAAGAATGATTTAAATTATTAGTTAAACAAGTTAACTCTGATTAATTTTATTTTATTTTAAAATTAAAATATTATCATTTAAAAAATTAATAATTTTTTTGTTAAATACCTAGATTCTAAATCAATACAAGTTTTCAATGGAGTCAATTTTTGTATTTTTTATGAAACTCAACCTCACCAATTTCTAAATGGAGTGGGTTTGATTTTTTATTATGCTTTTGTTTTTGCAATTATAATTAATGTTATGCTCATAAATAAATAAACCCCGTAAATTATAAAGAAAAATCCAATTCAATATGTTACACCTAAGCGTGCATCAATAGAATGCTACGGTCTATGTAATAAATAAAAAAACAGAGCATTGTACCCATCTTCCATTTTTTTATAGAAATAAATTATTGAAGCTTTCTAAGTATACTTTATTCTCCCAAGAATAAAATAGAACTTGTCACTCTCCTATTTGTCAAAATCTAATTATATAGAACTCATATATCCAAGTATTGTTTTGCCATGTCTCCCATAGTGTTGGAGGGAATTTTCTGTTTTGTACACGGTATTTGGTAGAAAAATCATACTAAAAAGTCCGTTGTGTCCCTTCGTTAATCATGACTTGTTTTTCTCAGAAAGAAAGATTGAGGGCAGTATTGTCCAAAGGTTTCTTGGTGAATTACGAGCTAGCGATCAAGACTTTTGTTGTGCTGTGATTTAGCTATATATGGACTCCCATCTGGTTTATATTTATTTATCTCTTTTTACATTATTTTTCTTAAAACGAGAAAATTTAAAATTTAGTTGTGCCGTGATTTTAAGAGATTTTTGTTGGATAACTAGAAGATTATTAAATATATTAAATTTTAAATAAATGTACCCTTAGGCATTCAAGTTAAGTGGAACATTTGGAAATTTCCAAAACTCTACAGACGACTACCGACAACTCAAGCCTTCACAGGCGTTGAAATTTGCAAGCCCTCGTTTGCCAAGAGACGCCATCTAACTCTCCAAAGTCGTATCGTCTAACAGAAGCTAGCTTGGTTTTTGTATTATACAAAATAAGTAGAGCCCTTGAGAGGTGAACCGAAATTCTTTTCATTAATAATATCGTATAATAATAATAATAAAAAAAAGGGATTGAAGAAGAAGAAAAATCATCATGGAGAGGGACATGTACAATAATTTGGCCTTTGATTTCAAATGTCTTTTATGTCATTTTTGTTACATTGAGTCACGAATTCATGAGACAAGCAGTGCAAAAAATAATTTATCATCATAAATGAAGGTACTTTGTAGCTCCAAGAACTCAATGACAAAGTTCTAGGTTGGTGTTCTACTGTAAATTTAATAGGATGTTGAAAAGGATAAAAGATAATTATTTGATAATTAAAAAATTAAAAGCCTACAGGAGAAAAAAAATCAATATAGGCAGGCATAATATGAGCGGTTATAATAAACCATGTAAATTAAAAGGCAACAATGACTCTATGAATGTAAGATTATAAAAAAAAAAACTATGAAAGGTAAAAGTTATTAGCAGTTAATATATAAAAAATAAAAAATTACTAATAATAGATATTGCTCAACTATATAAGACAGACGCAATGAAGATGAAGGGATATAGAAAACTCAACAAAAACTCAAATTATTGTACTGTAGTTTTATCAAATTCTCGTAATCTTTCAAAGTTCAAAATAATAGGTGATAATTCTGTAGATGATAGTTAAATAAATTTGTAATTTTTCTTAAATTAGTAGATTTGCAATTTTAATTTTATAAATACAAAATACTAAAAAGATGTTTTATTATCTAAAAGTTTCAATTCATTAATATAATCAGAGTTCTATAAATTTAAGTGCTCTTTTTTTAAGTTATCAAGTTTATTTTACATTTAAATTATTTGAATTACTATTTTTATAAAGTAGATTTAATTATATTAATACTTGTGTAATTCTATAATATAAATTTTAAATTATGCGAGTAGATTTAAAAATAAATCTAAGGTTAGAATCGGTGAATTTAGAATTTATAAATTCAAAAAAGTTAACTTGAAACTTTAGTCTTAAATTTGCAAAGTTCTTTTGGTTAGATAAACACGAAAGAATCTATGTCAAACATTAGAGTACTGGTAATTAATTTTAAGGCTAGCAGAAATAATGATTTGATTTGATTTATATTTATATTTCACTTATTTTTTAATAATTCATCAATTTTTCCCTATTTTTTAAAATAATGCTAAATTTACCAAAATAATCAATCTTTTTTTTAAAAAAAAAAAACAAACGATGAAATCAACAAATTGATTACCTTTTATAAAGGGTATGAGTCTATAAAGATCAAGGGATGGCATACACTTCCGAGTATTTCAATTAAAAATGAAAGGAGAATGGATTTTACCCATAAGAGAATGCATAACGAATTACTTCTAATGAATCAGACTTAACTTTAAGAGGATTGAGATTTTTTCCATAGCAATATTAATACCATAACCATGGGAGTTTGCTTTTGTGTTTAAAATTGTAATAGTGTGTATTTTAAAAATGTATCTAGCTTGAAAAAACATTGAATAATTTTAACAAATTCAAAATAAACAATTAAAAAAGTATTTTCAAATAAAAAAACTTAATAAATAAAATTCCTGACCCCATAGTGCAAAATACGCTCAATAGTGTTTAGCTTTGCGACCCGTTTTGCAGGAAAACCAATAAAAGAAGTAACTATTTGATGGATAAAATTTACTGAAAAGCAATTTTTTTAATTAAAATATTTTTAATAAAACATATCCTGCTACCCCATTATCACTAATTCCATAGACAATAAAAATAATAAATTAATTTTAAAAAATATAATTTAACCGATGAGATTTTGAATTTATTTTTTAAAAATCACTAGTTTAAATCTTATAAATATAAGAGCCGTTAAAAAATTATATAATCATTAATTTTAAAGTTTATAAAATTAATTGAGATATATGCAAACTGTCTCGAATACTCTTGTTAATTAAAAAAAAACTAGATTTTATAATTTTGTTTTGCCTATTTAAAAAAATTCTATGTTTATTTTTTGCAAAATATGTTACAAAAAAATTAATGAACATAAAATATTTATAATTAATTTTTAAATTTAATTTATTTATAAAAAAATATTTTCAATTCATAAATTTTCATAAAATATTTTGCAAACAAAAAATTCTTTCAATACATCTTTCAACCATTCCACTAACCGTTATTTCTTACCATCATTAAATTTTATTTATTAATATTTTCTACATTAATATTTATTAAAAAATTATATATAAAAATATATTTTATATATAATGCAAAATAAATGCCCTCTTGGAACATTTTATGATTTAAAAAAAAAATCATCTCATATCTTAAAATATTTTATTTGAAACAAAACCCTACAAATATTTACATGACATTAATGTAACGCAGCCATTTTTTCTAATAAATAAACAAGAAGGGCATTAAGGTCCGAAAAGTCGTTAGACTAATAGCAAATTTGAGGGCCTAATCTCTGTTGTTTTATTGATTCTCATTTGCCATACTCGTAGAAGAGGAAAGAAAATGGTTTTATAAATTAATTTTGTTTTCTTTAATATTTCAACCAAAAAAAATTCAGTCTCTCCCTTCACTCAATGGCATTGACACCACCTTCCCCACCACCACCACCACCCTTTTGAAGCATCTTAGAGAGGGTTTTGTGCATGTCCTGTTCTTGTCCTGTTTTTGTACTAGAAAGATAAGCTGTTCTTTTTTTGAGTGGCTTCTTTTTGTTGTTAATGTTATCTTCTTGAATGAAGCTGGCTTAGTTTCATGGTAAGATAAGCG
The DNA here is from genome assembly GCA_015708895.1 of Populus ilicifolia. Classification (NCBI taxonomy): domain Eukaryota; kingdom Viridiplantae; phylum Streptophyta; class Magnoliopsida; order Malpighiales; family Salicaceae; genus Populus; species Populus ilicifolia. The sequence continues at coordinate 807,134 of SRLM01000026.1, forward strand.
GGCTGTTGTCAGATTTGAAAACTGTTGTTTGTTATGCTAAAATTCAAGCAGGATTTCATCTAGCTCTCTGTTCTTGCTCTGTTCTCCCTGTTCAGTAGAATTCACATGGATTTGCTTGGTTCTGTCTCTTGTTACTTCTCTTCAGCTTTCTTTATTTGTGAGTCTTTGTCTTTGATCTGATTTGGAAGAAAATAAATAAGCCTTTCAGAGAGCAACTGAGCTGCCTTTCTCCTTGGAAACTTAATCAAGGAACAGGGGGTTCAATGGAGTCAGATCTTCAACACCAGCATCATTTCCTTCATGGTCATAACCAGCACCAACAAATTCATCAGAAACAAATGAATTCTGGGTTGACAAGATATCAGTCTGCACCGAGTTCATATTTTTCAAGTAATTTAGACAGAGACTTCTGTGAAGAGTTTCTCAATAGGCCAACAAGCCCTGAAACAGAACGAATTTTCGCGAGATTTTTAGCCAATTCTGGTGGCAATACAGAGAATATACCAGGTTCAAATCTTTGTGAGATTAAGCAAGATTCTCCAGTGAAAGAATCAGTCTCACAAATTAACCAGCAACCCCAGATGATGGATTCAATGAATAATCATAGTAGTGATAATAGGCTGCATCAACATCAGCATCAGCAGCACCAACAGGGCAATTACTCTGCCTCACAGGGTTTTTATCAAAGTCGATCAAAACCTCCATTACCAGATCATAATCCAGGTTCCGGTATGAATCATAGATCAACGAATTTAACGGGGTTGGAGAGGTTGCCTTCCATGAAGCCTGGCAGTGGAAACAATCCGAATCTAGTTCGACACAGTAGCTCACCAGCAGGGCTTTTCTCCAACATAAATATTGAATTTGAAAATGGTATGTTAAGTTTGTCTATTTGTTTTGATACCCTTTTGTTTCAGTCATTGGAAGATTGAGAAAAATGATAAGAAATTGTTTGATTTGATTAAAAAAAAATTAAGGCTTTGTGTTAGCTTGTGCTTTTTTAAGTAACCAATGAATAGAATGGAAGGAAAGCAGAGAAATAATAGTAAGTGTAGAAAGTTGAAATTTTCTGTGTTATGAATGGACAGTTTCAGTTAAGACAAGTGCTATTAGTTTTTTGATTAAATTCTTCTTCTGATAAGCAATCATTTGAACTAGCAAGTGGGAGTTAAAAAAATTTGAAATATCAACAGGACTTATTATTTTTAATACTCCAAGTTGTTTGATTCATGGTCAGAGTGAGTTTTCTGCTTCCTTCTTTGATACCACTCAGTTTCTTGTTTTGAGTTTTGATTGACTGGAGCTATGAAAATGGGACAAAAATAATCTTAGGATATGGCAGGCTATGCTGTATTGAGAGGTATGAGAGATCTTGGAGCAGGTAATAGAGATACAACCTATTGTGCAGCTGGTAGGCCACCTTCATCTTCACTGATAAGGAGTACAATTGCTGAAATGGGAAACAAAAACATGGGAGAAAATAGCCCAGACAGTGGTGGTTTTGGTGAAACTCCTGGCAATAATTATGATTACCCTATTGGATCATGGGATGATTCGGCTGTGATGCCTACTGGTTCAAAAAGACACCTTACAGATGATGACAGAACACTTTCTGGTCTAAATTCATCGGGAACTCAGGTGCCACAGTTTTCTATACTGGCATGTGTTAATTCTTCATCTATCTTAACGATTTGCATATGTTTTAGTTTATAGGATAATGGAATGGAGAACATGGATTCAAGTTTGATAAGGTCACTTTTGCTTGAGATTTTTTATTTTACCATAATTCTGGTTGTTTAGCAGAATGAAGAGGCAGGAAATCGCCCTCCAATGTTGGCTCATCACTTGAGCTTGCCAAAAACATCAGCAGAGATGTCTACCATTGAAAACTTTTTGCAATTTCAAGATTCTGTTCCTTGTAAGATCAGAGCCAAGCGTGGTTGTGCCACCCATCCAAGAAGCATTGCTGAGAGGGTAAAGTCTCTTTAGTGCATTTCTTGGTCATTATTTCTACTTTGTGCTAAGCATGGTTTTGGGATCTTTAATCTCTAGAGTTAATACCAGCAATTTTCCCCTAAATCACCCTTTTTGGATTAATTCTTGATTTCCTTATAGATATGAATGATGTGTAGGTGAGAAGAACTAGAATTAGTGAACGAATGAGGAAACTCCAGGACCTTGTCCCAAACATGGACAAGGTAGAATCTTTCACTAGCACTTCCTTTTTCTATATCTGTGCTAGTTTTGTTTAGGCTTAGATATTGCTTTGTTTCCCTATTTGCAGCAAACAAACACATCAGACATGCTGGATTTGGCTGTTGACTACATTAAAGACCTTCAAAGACAGTTCAAGGTATGCTACAACAACGAATTTAAACCAAAACCCTCTAGTAAAACACCCACCTAAGGCCCTGTGAAGAAGTTCCATCTTATGTTCAAATAGCTCTTCTGTTTCATTCATGTTTCATGTTCTTTTTTCCAGGCACTGTCAGAGAATCGTGCAAGATGTACATGCTTAAAGAAGCGGCAGCCCTAGCTGAAAAAACCAAAGTACGAATTGGTTTGTGTGTATAGAACTAATAAGAATTTGCAAGACGAGAGATAAAGGCGATGCTAGGTTCTTTTTTGCACTGAAAAAGATGAAGATACAGCTTAGCCATAGGCTATTTATTATGTAGGGGTGGGAGAGTGAAGCTCAAGAATGCATTTAAAGCTAAGTGCAAGATCCATCCAACGTAAACACTATAATGGTTATAGATGAAGAGATAGAAAACCAGCTGGCATGCATGTTGTAACATATAGTTCTAGTCTTTGTAACTTAACCAAATCAAGGGAAATTTATGTGCTAAAAGAAAGAGATAGTTGTGGTGTTGCTGCTGCTTTTTATAAATTCCCCTCATCTCGTCTTGCTAAGAAGAAGATTATTTAGCACTTTACTAGTTTTTGTCATGTAATAAAGAGTGGTGCTAATGGTGCCATCAATGATTGCATCATTTCATATAAGTTGGAAGCAGGTGGGGACTACTTTCCTTCTGTTGACGCCACTGATTGAAGAATTTGTGATCTAATTTAAGGCTCAATGGGATTAATCAAGCTCCACCACCCACCTTGCTTTGTCTTGTTTGGGTCAGCGCTGCAGAATGCAGTGTGTTCTTTCCTCATGTTCCTGATTTATCTTTGCTCTTTTGTCCCACTATATTCCCTTGAGAGAAGGGAAGGCCCAGGTTAAGTGTGTTTACTCCTTTCCCCCGTCACCACTAGGGTTCCTTGTCTTCAATCACGGAGTGGACGGGGGACTCGTTCTTCACCAAGCAACCAAGATAACCTTACAATTCCTTTGTCATTTCCTAGATAACATTGCTCGAGGGAAACATTCGCTAGTGTTTGGTTACTGTCGAGATGAAGATATTAAAAATAAAAAAGACATGTTTAATGTCTGAAATTCATTTAAAAATTGTTTCATATATCTTTTTTTACTTTAAAAAATTAAATCTTCTAACTAATGTGTTCTGTTCCCACTAAACATAATTAGAGATAGATTTGGATTTTCTAAAAATGGAAGTGCATGGATCCAAATAGTATCCGTTTATGTTGATCTTATCTTTCTAGTAAATTAGCCATCAATGACAAAGATTTTCTGTACCTTTTCTTAGAAAAAGAATTTATTTCCCATATCTTTAGTCACGAGTCACCATACAATTTTGTTTGTGACAAGAATTGTCTTAAACGCGATGGTGTTGTCGTGTTTTCAAACGTCAAATCAGCTTGTTTAGCATTAATCTAGTGATTGAAACTAGAGAGAGAAATTTGTTGGTGTGTAGAGGAAAGTAATTATCAAGAACCAGTTATTGATTTGTTACTTTCAATTATTTCATGTATCTTTTCAAGAATTTTCTTCGATTGTTTGTTCAGTAATGGGAACCACAAATAATTTTCTTCATTAAAAAGATAAGTAATCTTACTGAAGAAATATAATTGTAGTTTATGGAATCTTTCGACAAATGTGCCTTTGAACGCATCTAATAAGCATTAAAATAAATACTCTTAACACCAGCTAACTACCCACGAACTATAACTTGGAGAAGAAAAAAGAGGAGATAATTAAGTATTAATGCGTGTTTAAGGGTGCAAGGCAAACTCAAAGTTTATTGAAAAATACTCAAGAACCAGTGATAAAAAGACAGCTAAAAATAAATTGCAGAATTAATTCATTAGTATGATGTGAGGACGAGCTATTATCCATGACCAGCTTTAAAAATTCATTTTTTAGACGACAACAGAGGCGGCAACCTCTAGATAGAGAGCATGATGAAGATTTTTATGATCCTATTTATACTAAGATAGATACGGACTGTTGATTAAAAATCCATTTCACAGATGCTGGATTTGGCTGTTGACTATCAAGACAAGCTATGGCATGTTATGAAGAAAGTTGATCCGAGTAGCCTTCTCTGTGCTGAAGCTGCTGAGATTGGAAACTATTCCATCTTCAGCAGTCTGGGATAAGAGGAGGTTAACCAGTCAGAGCGTCCTCAACCTTGCAATGTCCTCAACCAAAATTGATGATTCTTATGTGCCAATATTAGTGAGTTTTCTGCCCCTGCCTTTCATTTTCTACACATTCCTTTATGAATCTTAACTTGAACTAAAGAAAATGTGCTGATATAATCTTAGCTAATGGCAAGCAATGCTGGGCTGAGGCGTGGAATTCGTACTGCTGAAACGGGGAACAGAAACATGGGAGAATGGTGGTTCTCGCGAAGCTGTTGCAATGATCATTTTGCTGGTTTGTCTACTGGATAGTGGAAGTTTTATGCGATGTCTGCTGGTGCCAATCAATGATCATCGCAAACTGAGGTAGATTTTCTTCTTTTTTCCCTTATCAATGCCCGTCAGCTTTTTTTTTCCTGTATCTTTTAGTTTCGGGTGAGAAATTTACTCTGATTACCCATCTGCAGCAAACAGTGCAATATGTAGCAGACTTGCTGGATTTTGCTGTTGATTACATATTTTACCTTACAAGAGAAGTTGAACTATGTTGAGCGGATATTGATCCCAGAACCCTGCTTTGTGCTTAAGCTGCTGAGACTCGAAATCCCCATGTCTTCATCTGTCCAGCATAAAAGGATGCCAGGCTGATCATTGAAATACGGACCCAGAGGAAGCTAAGAGAATATCCGAGTGATGATCATTAACCAGACTTGTCGGTGCTTTTGTTATGTTTGCCAGATTCGGAGAGATATGAATTCAAGACATCACATTCCGATCTTTCTCCCTGTTCATTGTACTGTTTGTTAGTCTTTGCCGTCAGAGACAGACCAAGACTACTTTAATCCAAGAACACTCCATCAAACGGGTATCTAAAAAGTTTGAATAGTCTATAGGAAATGGGTTTTCTATTGATGTTTTTCACGTGTATTCAGTTGTCTTTGAATTGTAGTTTGTGATTCCCATACAGATGTCTGAGCGGAGTGAAACAAATATAAATTATTGTTTTATTGTCAGAGATTATTGAGAGGTTGGTCCATAAAGAAATATTTTTAGATATTATTAATAATTCTAGGTTATAAAAATCTACAATAAATATATATTATATAACTTATTTTGATATATAAATGAAATATAGCTCCCAGTTCCTTAAATATAGTCATATTCTTTCGCAATATTCATCAAGTTTAACAACATATTGTATTCTTCCGTTCCTTTCTTGAGCTATTCAGCGTTGATGCACTTATTCGTTGCTTCTATAGCAGACTGAGCTCCTGCTTAGATTTTTTTTTAATTATTATTAATATAAATCTTCGGATTAACTTGTTTATATATATCTAGATTAATTTTATAGAATTTAAAATTAATAACCATATAAATCTATAATAACTCTAAAATTTATAGAAATCAACTAATAATTTTTAACATAAATCTAGAATTTAATCAATTATCTATATTATTATCCTCCTTGAATCTTTTGGTTTTGCTGGCTTTTGTCTCTAATCTTCCTTGCCTACTGAATGGGCTAGTAACGAAGTAAGGACGGAATGTTTGGGATGAGCCCATTGTACATGAGAAAATAAAAGCCCAACTCTATGCTTCTGGACTGCAACGTGGACTTTGGCCCAAACCTCAATCCTTCCGCTCCGACCGATAAAGTATCACAGTATCATAATACACACAATTTGTAACATTTCTTTTTCAGATAAATTAAAAATGTTTTCTTTTTTATTTTTAAAAATTATAATTTTATGCTCAGCATCCAGAGAAAATTATTATATTATTCTTAATACACCAAATCAATATAAAAAATACGTCATTAAGATTGTTCGAGAAAAAAACTTAATCTCGATATTTATTTTCATTTTTGTATATTACTTTTATTTTTATAAATCTCTTAAATCATATAGTTAAATTCTTCTTATTTTTATTTTAATGTAGCTACCAATTAGTATATGCAATTTAATTTGAATGAATGGAGTAGAGAATGATATATATATTTTAGGAGTGTTGAAGGTTTTTTTTTTTTTACTATAATTCAAACATTAATGAAATTAATGAAAGAAAATAATGTAAAGAAAAACAAATATTTTTTATTGTAACATTTCATTTCAATGTGGTTAACTCTTTCTGGTTTTCGATGTCATCTATTCTAATCGAATTAAAATCTTATCCTATTAAATTAGAAGTGGGTTGAATTGTGACTAGAGGTAAAGACGGGTGATGAGCTTATTTAATAAATCCGTCAACTCTATCCCAATTAACCTGATTTTCTAGACCTTTTTATATCTTAGAGAGTTAAATTTATTATTAATTTTATGCATTATAAGTTGATTTTTATTTTATAGTTCATAAAGTATTGTTATAATTTTATGCATGGGATATCTATTTCACGATTCTATGTTTTATAAACGAGATATAGTTTGAAAACACTAATAGTGTCAAGCATAAGCATTTTGTTATGATTAAGAGTTTAATGTAAAAATAATGAGTTTTTAAAACATAAAAAAATATGGATCAAGTCTCTAATATACCATAAATAAAAAAATACGGTTGAAATAATTTGGTATCACAAAAAACCAAGTTATAAATAAAGTTTAAGTTAAAATAAAGTTGGAATTACAACAAAAGTGTGATAATAATAAAATCAATTTTCAACATAAATTTTAAATGATTTATTCAAGTTTAAGAACAGGTAAAAAATGAATAAATTAAGAAACATGAGGAATTTTAATTATCTTATAAATTCTAAAAAAAATTAGCAATCAAACAAGAGGATGAATAGAGCAGAACACGACTAAAACAAGGTTTAAAAAACTTTTTTTTTTATTTTGTCAAGTTTTAAATAATTATAAACTAAACTTCTGAATTCAACTTACAAGCGATATGTATCATCTATATTAGTAAGCTGTAAAAAGTAACAATATTATTGTAATTTTTTCATATTCAAATATTTACTTTTTCTTATTTAAACTATATTATTGATTGTTATTTAAACTTGTTAAATTGTTATGGAATAACATGTATATTTTTTATTTTCTCTCAATCTATAATTATTATTAGGGATTAGAGTAAAAGGCAAATAGATTAATTTAATTGTTGCAACTTTCATGTTGATTTATTAAGAAAGAATAAACTAAGTTAAATTGTCAAGCTTTAAAATATTTGTTTAAAATAAATACACAGATTTTACTCTCATGTCTACTGTCAAGTGGATAAAAATTACGTTCAATATTACATTCATTTGATAGTAAGAAATTAATTAAAGAATTCTTTTTAATTAATATACTTATAATTTCATTTATTTTCTTTAGTTTTATAGGATGTAAATTTTATCTACTTAATATGAAAGAATATTTATTTTATTTTGATAATTGATGTATTTATAGTAATGGATATATAAAACCTTAGTTTAATGACATATTAATTTATCAATTATTGTTTTAAAATTTTTTCATTCAAACCCCTTGTTCCTTCTCATTTTAATAAATTATAGAAAGATTAAACAAAATTTTTCCTGGGTTCAAATTGGTTTTTGCAATTATATTATAAATTTATTTTGTTTATGATAGTTAAATCAAAATTATATTTTGAAGGTTTAATATTCTAAATTTAAATTAAATAAATAAAAATTTAACTCCAATACAATTAATTTTAATTTAAAATCTATTGAACTTATTTTCAATCTCAAAAATTGATTGGAAATACAAAATCTTACTTTAAGGAAATAACATTTTGATTGTGAAACACGCATCAATTCACCTATCTATCACCATGCTTTAAGAAATATCCTTAAATTTCTCAAATTCAAATTCAGAAAAAAACAAAACCCCAAGAGTCACCTCAAGACCTAGCATACCTGTTCATGCTAGAAGAAGAAGAAGGACACGTGTCAAAAACCCAATTACTACAACCACCGTTCAACGTCCATAATTTAAAGAAATAAATTCCCTCTCAAATCACAAAATTTGAATCCATATAAAAAAAATAATATAGAAACAGATTCAATGCCCACAAAATAAATTCCACCGTTCGAAAACCACGAACTCCCCTGCAATCACGCACTTTTGTCTTCCTTTCTCTTCATGGAACAAGAAGAGCAAGCCGATTATACCACCCTCTGGCTCGGCTCCCCCATCGGCCCGGCTCAAGTGGCTCAACCACCTTCATTTGTCACTCTCTCCCCATTCCCTCCAATCTCAACTCCACCCTCGCGACGCCGGCTCTCGAGCCAGTGCACTCCGAGCCTAGCAGTTCCATTGGCTCGGCGGCTGGCTAGGGTGTCTTTGCAAGGGCGGCTTGTGGATGCTGAGGAAGCTAGCTCGGCTAAAGCCATTGGGTTGAGCAGGGAGGCAGGTGTGGCTTGGGAGCTGTTTAGTCCTGTTCATAGGTTTCTGATTGTTGCTGTTATTGGGGTTGCTGTTTCTAAATCTAAGAAGAATAGGATCATTGATCAGCTCAAAAAGTCTGTGGAGCTTAGGGTTAGTAATTTTAACTTCATTTTATGAACAGGTTTGTTGTTTTTGGATTTTGGAAAGTGGGTTTGCTTAAGAAATGAATTTTTTTATAGTTTTTGAGTGTGAACTGGAGGTTTGGTGCTTGATTTTGTGTGTAAGGATGGAACTTTAGAGGGTGTTTGGTGTTATTTTGATGGCTTAATTTGTTTTCTCTGATTTTAGTTAGGCGTGTTTGTTTGAATTAATGGCTTTGTTTATTAATTAGTTTTATCTGTAATGATGATTCAGTGGATCACAGGAGTTTAAAGATTTTGCTTTTGAAAGCAGTTTCTTTAACTCTTGGGCTTTGGTATGATTGGAGTATTAAAAAGTTATGGTTTAACGCTAGATTAGATTAATTGATTCTTAATGGGTGATCCCTTTGTAAATGGTGGTATTCTACTTTGATAGTTAAGACAGCAGTTACAAATATTAGACTCCAGATATCATGGTTGAAAGCATTTTTGAATTTTGAATCCACTGGTCTGAATGTTCATGTCTAGTGCACAGGTCCTTCTAACCCCATCCTTGTCCTGTTGCTCTCTATCGGTATTGCCTTTTGTTTGAACGTGAGCAGGATTCAGATAAATTCAAAAGATGTAAAGAATGGATTGTAGGCTGTAGCCATGAGATTTGTCTGATTAAATGCTTTGTACGAAATGCTGGTTTCAGGATCAGGTGCTATCAAGCATGCAGCAGAAGCTGGATGATCTGTGTGATCAGTTGAGTAGCATTAACAACCGGGCAGGAACGAAGGCCAATGCATCTTTCAACAACAACAAGAATTTAGAACGACCATGTAATGATGTTTTTGGTTCTGATAAAATTAAATTTGTTGACTGTGGTTGTTGGTATTGTCATCAACACCATGACCTGCTTGCTGGTTTGATGGTGAGAGTCATTTAATTAGATGCTAAGTTTGTATCTTTTGGTGTTTTGAGTAATTATAAGATTGTGTCTGCATGCTCAAATTCTATATGTTGTTAATTTTGTATCAGGGGAACTCTGTTGTCAAAGTGTCTACAGGTGATGAGGTGCTGCAGTACAAAATGCCTTTCGTAAATGAGGTGGAACAAGAAGAGCGCCGCATGTCAGATTTGTCAGATTGGGCTTCAAGTGTTACATCTGCAGCAGAAATGCAGGTGATGGAAGATTCAGAATCAGTAGTTATTTCTTACAGATTTTTCACTTGGTAACATAATTTGCAAGATCAGATCACAACTGAAGCTGAATTTAGAAATAGTTTAGTATTAATAACCCCGGAAATTGGTCTCAAGTCTGCATTTCAGTGACCTCATGCTTGTGCCTCTATAACAGACGAACACTTACGCAATAGACCAGGACATGTTCAATCTAAAGAGAGAGTGTGAAGAGAAGGATGCCACCATCAAGGAGCTGAACAGTATTCTTCAAACAAATAATATGGCAGATTCTAAGGTATTTTGAACTCATGAGCAATATGTTTCAACTATTTTTTCTTTGCCCTTTTCCAATCACCACATTTCTATCTGGTTTATTCTCCGACACAACTTTTTTCCCTTGATAATAGAGAATAGCTGAGTTGGAAGACATCATACGCAGGAAGAACACGATGATCACAAGGCTTAGGAAGGACATGATGGTATTAGAGCAGAAGGTAAGAAGTCAGTATTAGCAAAATTATTTGGAGAAGAGTTGGAACTCAGTGAAACTTGATTTGAGAAGATTTATATGCTTTGTGACCTCTCATTTCTTTGAGGTTTTACAGGTGGTGCATCTTACAAGACTTAGGAGACCATCGTCCTCCTTATGTGTCTCAGACAGTTCGGAACTTCCTCTCATGGTGGATAACATAATCTATGATATGGATAGCACCACTAGCCCTTCCTCTTCTGATTCAGATTCCTCTCCCGCGAACCGACCACAAACTCCTGCTGCTCATATTCAGGTAACCCTTATCAGAATAGTACAATTAGTGTAACTTTCAAATTCAACATCTATTCTATGAACTGGAAAACAAGTCCCTGTTGTTAATCTTCAGGAGACTCCTGTTCAGAGCAGTGAGCTTGGTTTGACAAAAAGCCAGAAATCAGCACCAGCAAAGGCCTCCAGTTCTGTGGTAGAACTTCACAAAAAATCTAGATCAGAAAGTCCTCTCAAAGAAATATCAACAAATCAAAAGTCCATTGGACTCCCTTCTTCGAGGCCAAAGCAGTTGTCAGCTGAAATCAGGAAGGCTAGAAGGCGGACTCAAAGTGCAATTAAGGATGCATCTTCAAAGAAGAGATGGTTCTAGTGAGTAATGCAAACCTGTCATAGTTTAACATCAATGCAGTTTCAATTGTTACTTTCACTTGCTAATGGTACTCGAACAAAGCTTGGGAGCCAAATCATTTTCTGTTTTCAAGTTTTCCAAAGACCTTTAAATTTGCTTTCCAAGAAGTTGGCATAGAGTTTCATATCTCAGAATCTTAAAAAATGAGGCGAAGTCAATAACTGACTCGTTGATGCTTAAAATGCAATCAAAACTTTATAACAATGACTTGAAAAATTGATCTGCTCTCAGCTCGAAACTTTGCTTTCTGTTATCAATGTTTGACTCTTCGATTCTTTCAGGAGTTAACACTGTAAATCTCCACCCAAACAACATTGTAATTTTGCAAACATAAGCTAGATTCTGGGAATAAATACTGGAAATTTGATTCCATAAACTGTATAAACCCTGTGAATAACAGATGTGTCATTATCACATTCAACTGGACCCTTTGAGGGAGATATTCTTTTACTCTTATATAGATATATCCAATCCTTGTTGGTTGATATGCTGTTTATCTGAAAGCATATTCTGTCGTGAAACCTTATTCTTTCCGCCACTTCTTTGTAGGTTTATGCGGTAGATGTATATAGATAAGGGTAACACAGGGCTGGCAATTGAAGAAAAATGCCTTTGTCTTTCAAACTTCTTTGCAGGCAGATATACAACAGGCTAGTTGATATCTAGAACTGGAAGGGCCATGTTGCTATCATTATGATATGTTGTTAAAGTAATAGAATTTCTGTAGATGTCCAGACATAATATTTTTTTTCTAAAAATATCAACTTTAGTTATATTTCTTCCTGTTAATGATTTTTTTTGGTAAAGGACATATCCATCCCCCAAATATCATCCAAGTCTCAATTTGGTCCCGGACAGAAACAAAATCAACTGGGACCCCCAAATTAATTGGACATTTTCCAAATAACCATCTCCTTATAATCAGAAAAAAGGACCTGTTTGTCTTCCAGTGATCTCATTATTTTTCACAAATGTAAATGGTGGGGTTTAATTGGGTATTGTTTCATAAATAGGAGATAGAATTGGAAATTTTATTTTGTTCAAAGATAATTATATTCACCGACATCGTCTGGATTTGGCTATTTAGCAATACAATTTATTTATTTTTAATATCTTTGATATGGATAATAAATAAATTTTCAATATCTTTGATATAGATAATAGTTAGCAGATTTAATCTAGCTTGGATATCAACTCGATAACTCTTAATAATCTAAGAATTGATTTTGGCTTAGATTTGTTTTTGAACAATTTGAAAAGTTAATCTGGTTAAAACATATATAAGAAATTTTTTTTAAACAATTTGGTTTTAGTTTTTTGTTTTTTAAAAAAACTAATCTGAAACATCGAGTTGTTGTTCATCGTATCTTCTGTTAAACCTCTAGGTCAATGCATGCTTGATGGTGTTGTGTCCAGTTTTCTATGTAGGTTTGATTTGCCTCTTTCGGGATAATTTTTTAGTCTTCTCATTTGCCACATTTTACTCGGCCATCCATAAACTTTGTTAAAATTCAAGAATCAAAGCTCTTATGAACAGCTTGCATGTGTTTGAGAGCCGTTGTACGGTGTGTGTATATGTATTATGATAGTATTTTCAATTAATTTTATAAATTTTAAAATTAATAATTATATATCTCTTCAATGATCTTGAAATTTTAAAATCTTGAACTGTTAATTTAAAAAAAAATAAATTTTGAATCGGACTAGTTAAAATACACCTTTTAAAATTATTATCAGACTATATTTGATAATGCAAGCAAGTGACAAAGATACGATAAGAGCTTAAAAACTAATTTATTTAATATTTGTATTGCAATTATAATTTTATTTTTTAATATTATATTAATTAAGAAATTAACTAATAATTTATCTCAATTAACTTAATAAAAGATTCTCATGGTGTTGAATAAATATTTAATTTAATTTTTTAATGTTATAAACACAATGTATAATATGGCATAAAAAAACAGTAATTGAAATGAATAATTGCTGAAAAAAGCAGTAATACTTTTTATTCAGAATAACTTAGATCCTCAAATAACATTTTATAAAAATTTAAAATATTTAATTTTTTATTTAAATAATTTTTTATATTTTTATTTTATTTTAATATACTAATATTAATTTTTTTAATATATTTTTAAATAAAAAATACTTTAAAAAATAACCTCAATCACCTCCTTCCTATCAAAATATACATGATCCCGTGTAGTGCCTCTTGCTCTATATTTGGAATGTAATGAGCGCGAGGCAACCGTATTTCCTACAAAAACTTGGTTAGAGCTAAAATACACATGATCCCTAGACCATCCATTCAAGAAACCTCCATAGTCTGTCAGCCACAAAATCATAACCATATTTCCTCTCTTGGAAATGTGGTTATAGCTACTTTTGCCTCAATCTGAGCCCTCCAACCTGTTCCAATAACAAAAGGAAACAAGGCATTCAGAATCCTGACGTGCCTAACTGCATATATCTCACCTCTCGTAGCCATACTTGAGCTGTTGTGCTTCTCTACATGGCTATGGCTTCGTGAGCCCATATGGTCGTTGCTTGCTTATGGTTACAGCTTCTTTAATCCCGCACTGAATGTATATTTTTGGTAAGTGTTTCATTTAGCACCACAGGTAAATAACTAATCCAGTGAGAACTCAAGCCATTAAAGACAAACAATTGTGATTGCCTACGTTTTGAAGAAACAAAATTCTGCTATATTCAAGTTTTCTTCATGGCTGATCATAACAAGCTTGCCTTCTCAGCTAGGCGCGGTGCTCCTCCACCTCTAGTCTCTCTTTCCCTATTTTCTCCGGTTTCTGCTCCCACCTCGCCCCGGCTCTCGAGCCAGTTCAAGCCAAGCCAAGCTGTTCCATCACCTCGGCGGTTGCCATGGGTGGACCCACAAGAACAGCTTGTGAATGAAGGGGAAGCCAGCTCGGATATAGCCATTGGCATTGGCTTTAACCGAGATGAAAATGTGGGTTCAGACCTGTTTAGTCCAATTCAAAGGTTTCTCATTGTAGCTGCTCTTGGTCTTGCTGTTGCTGAGTCTAGAAAGAAAAGGCTCATCAATCAGCTCAAAAAGTCTGTGGAGCTAAGGGTCAGAAATCTCATCATTGCTTGCTTTATTAATTAGACTGTCCTTAATGATGATTAATTATTCATGAATTTATTCTTGAGCGTTTAATCATAATGATTGATCCTTTTGTTTCTTCCATCTTGCACTCTGATATTTAAGACAGACATATCATCAAAAAAAATTTCTTTGGAATTTAATGGTTTGATCATTTCTGAATTTGAATAATTTCAGGATGAGGTTCTATCAAGCATGGAGCAGAAGCTTGACAATCTGTGTGATCAGCTGAATGACATTAATAATCAGGAAGAAACTAAAGCAAACGATGCTTTTGGCTGCGACAGAATTGAATTTGTTGACGGTGGTTCCTGGCAATGTGATGAACACCAAGAGCACGTTGCTGGTTTGGTGGTGAGAATCGTTTTATGTTGGATACAAGAACTTTTTTGCCTACTTGGAGCTTCAGGGGTGATATTCAGACCATGATCAGTTTCTACCATCGAAACACTAAAATTTTCCACATTTTCTACCAGGGGACCTCTGCTGTGAGAATGCCTAGAGGGGATGAGGTGCTGCATCGCAAAATCCCTTTCCGAAATGAGGAGGAACCGGAAGAGCAGCAAATGTCAGATTTTTCAGATTGGGGTTCAACTGGTTCTGCAGAAGAATTAAAGGTAATGGATGATTCTGGCCCAGTAATTATATTTTCAAGATTTTTCATCTGTAATAGCCTCATAAATTTGTTTTCCAAAGATTCAATATCATGAAGGACAGTCATGATTCTCCACAACATGAATCATACGATGGAAAAAGGCTCAGTTGCTCAGTTTCTCCACAACAGTCATAAATTTGTTTTCTTATAGTTAAATGCTAATAAATATATTGGGAGACACCTACCGCCGGATTGCTGAAGGAGTTAACAACTCACCGATATATGAAGTTTGCATTCCTTTTAACAGGAATTGTAAAGCCACACTTCCTGCTGTGGCGGAGAGGTTTATTTATGTAGGAATGTACAGTTATAATTATAGTAGGAAACTAACTATAGAAAATAGGAATGTACAGTTATAATTATAGTAGGAAACTAACAATAGAAACAATCACCTAACTATTCTGTAGATTATTTCCTACAATCAAGGAGGCTAACGTGCTATGCTGCTTTCCTATTCATGTTCTGTCTCTATAACAGATGAACACCTTTGCAATAGACCAAGACATGTTCAATCTGAAGAAAGAGTGTGAAGAAAAGGATGCCGCCATAAAGGAGCTGAGCACCGATCTTCAATCATTTGCAGGTTCAAAGGTATAATTACTTCAGTAAGTATCTTGCATTAGTCCTTCTCTTCTCACCATATCTAGGTCTGATTTATTTGAACGAATCTTCTTTTTTCCCATGATAATAGAGACTTGCCGAATTGGAAGACATTATATGCAGGAAGAACACAATGATCAAAAGACTTAAGAGGAACATGGTGGTCTTAGAAGAAAACGTGAGGATTCAGTGTTAGCAGGATTATTTATTTGGTAGTTAGGGAAGTGTTCTAGATAATTGCCAAAACTCCCATAACTTTTTACAGGCGGAGCTTTCACCGAGACTTCGGGGACCATCCCATTCGTTATCTATCTCAGACAATTGGGAACTTCCTGTCATGGTGGATAACATACTCTATGATCTGGACAGTTCTTCCTCTTCTGATTCAGATTCCTCTCCTTCAAACCAACCACAACCTCCTCCTTTTACGGTTCAGGTGACCCTTAGCGCAGAATAGTACCAATAGCCTTGCTTTTCCAGTTCAGACTTCTCTCCTATGAAGTATAGACTGAAAAAACCTCCTGTTGTTTAAATTCAGGAGACTCCTGTTCAGAGTGATGTCCTCACTTTGACAACAACCCAGAAACCAGCTCAAGCGAAGGCCTCAAGGTTTTTGGTAGGGTTAACGGAACCAAAGGCAAAGTCTAGATCAGAAAGGCTTCTGACAGAAATACCAACAAAGCGAAAATCCATTGGAAACTCTTCTTCGAGAACAGAGCAGTTGTCAGCTGGAGAGCACATCAGGAAGATTAATAGGAAAGGTAGAGAACTTCATGCAAAGTCTAGAGCAGAAAGTCCTCCTAAAAAAACATCAAGAAACCAAGAATCTTCTGGTCTTTCTCCTTCAAAGCCAAAGCAAATGTTAGCTGGAGGAGACGGCAGGAAGATTAGAAGGCAAACTCAAAGTTCATCCAAGGATACAACTCCAAAGAAGAGATGGCTCTAGTAAGCAATGCACTCCTGCTATAGTATCAATCATGCTACTGTAACAGGCAGAAGTCGGCATCATGTTCCACATCTCAAAAATTAAAAATGATGTCTGAAGTTCCAAATCTCAAGAAAGCAACCAGAACCTTATAAAAAAGGCTTGAAATTGAGGGGCTTTGCAGTGTTCCAGCTCATAATGCCTGACCATTCGTTTCTTGCAAGAATTAACACCTCAAAACTCCATGAATCAATTTACTAGTCTTGCAATAAGAACTATAAATTTGCATACAAAAAATATGTCAAACCATAAGTTTTGACTGATTAAAGCCTTACAAGAAAACATATTTAGATTTTGTTCCTCTCCCTTACTGCTGCTGCTACTTTTTTGTAGGTTTTTGGGTGGTTGATTCATGGAGAAAATGCAGCGGAGCAACGCTGGAAACAAGAGTGAAATTGCCTCGTCTTTCAACCTCATTTACAGCTAGATATATACAACAGGCTAGTTCATGTATAGAACTGAATTGAATAGCCAAGTTGCTAATTTTTGTAAGCAACATGGGGATTTCCATAACTAAACTCCAAGATTAAGCTAGACTTCAAGGAAAATTTTATCTGCTTCTGTAATTAATTAATTCATGCTAATAATTAATTTCCTTTTCTTTTGATTGATAGTTGTGATTTATTTTATTTTTCTCTAGCAAAATTTTTGAAATACGAAGTGGAAAACAAAGCAACAAGGCACCCACCCCAACTTTGGCAATTCAGTGATGCATATTTCATTCTTTCTGACAATACACACACACACACACATATATATATATATATAGATGGAAATTATAGACCAAGGGTTGTTAATTCCATTCCATTTCACTTAAAATGGTTGAAATATTTCATACCAATTTAAAAAAAAAATTATTTTATTTTAAACCCCAGTCCATTCCAAATTTTTTAACTAAATTTCAATCAGAATTTTCGGTTTCATTTAACATATTCTTTTTCGGTTTTAAAAAGTTATTGAATTAAATTGAATATTTCATTTCACATGTTCTGTTCCGGTATTAAAAAGTCATTGAATCAAATTGAATCTGGTTCAATTTAATTAATAAAATCATCCAAGTATAAAAAGCTTTTTTTTAGTATAATTTTCGATAATAATGATATTAATAATAATATTAAAAATTATTATTATTATTTTCATTAACAATGATATTAATTTTTTAAAATTAGATTTATCACTAATATATATGGTTTATATTCATGTTTTTTTTTATATGTTTATACTTTCTAGGAATTTGAGCTAAATAATAAAATGCTTTAGATCTCATTAACCTTAATAATATTAATCTAACTTTATATTTAAAATACTTATGTTAAAAAAATATTTTATTTTTATAAATTTTGATAATTTGTTTAAGTTGAATTATTTTAAGTTAAAGATTTATTAATCTTAACTATTTAGAAATATTTTAAATTTTAAAATTATATTTTTTTGATATTATATTTATATTGTATAATTTATAATTAATTTATCTTAAATTTAAATTATACTCAGTGAATACACACACACAATAGACACTTATAGAAATAGAATTGACAGCCTTATTATAGAGAGTGATGGATCTTCATGGTGAAGGTGCATGCGTAACCTCCCCTTCCATCGTTATGGACATGTCTTCCAAGAGCATGCTGAAGGGTGCACTCCTTGCCATGCTTGAGGAGAGCTTGAATGTCCTAATTAATAAACAAAAAGACGAGAGAGAGAGAGTATAAATAACTCTCTCGTTTTTTCCCCCTTTGGAATCTTAAGGAACTAGTAATAAAACCTACGATCTTATATTAATAAAGTATTAAACTGCATAATATCTGTTGTCTTATATAAAAATACGTACCAAATTGGTCGGAAAATCTAATAAGGTGGTGAAAAAAATATGAATTTATTTCCTATCATACTAGTCAGCTACAATGGAAGGTCGTGATAGAAGGTTCCTGAACACCATTCAATTTCTTTTCCACCTTGGAAGTATACTCGGAACTTTTGCCACGGGACCCTCTGCCTCTTGTATGATCCCATTGCTCTGTGAATTTTATGAAATAAATTGAAATGTTTGAGGTGTGATAATAATTATTTTAAAAATAAATTATTTAGATATATATTAAAATTATTTTTAAAATTAGTATGTTAAAACAACTTGAAAATATATAAAATATAATTAAAAAATAAAAAAAATCATCAGACATGGTTGTATTCTAATTCTAATCCGCCCCTAAATAGTCAACTATACAGGACTTTATCACTTTAATTTTCATACATTTAGATGTTTTTGCTTGTAAAGTGAGGAGAAAATGCATCATTTTTCAGAAAGAAAAAATAAAATAAAATATATATATAAAGATGTCGCCTTTGAAATTATATTCGAGTTTTTTTAAATTATTTTTTATTTAAGAGTATATTAAAATAATATATTTTTTATTTTTTAATTTATTTTTAATATTAGTATATGAAAAAATTTTTAAAAAATAATTTGAAGTAAAAAAATTTAAAATTTTTCAAAAATATTATTTGACAGTAATTTTTTCTCATATATAGATTTTTTAAAATATTATTTAGTTATTGTGATAAAAAAAATATATAAATAACTAAAATAAAAAAAATCTATTCTCATATTTTATTTTTTTAAAGGATAGAAATTCTCTCTAAGTTTATTTTATTATTGATGAAGACATTGTTTAGTATTTTGTTTTTAGATATTTTTTTAATTTAGTTTAAATTTTTTCCAATAAAAAAAATTAATAGAATTTTTTACATCCTTTTAAATAATTTTAATAAAATAATATTAAAACTATTAAAAAATATAAATTTAATATTTTTTT
>SRLM01000026.1:827366-861245 GCA_015708895.1 Populus ilicifolia
ATTACTTTTATACTTGACCACTTTCGTATATTTAATAATATGATAATTGCTTTGTAAAATTATTTTTTAATTAAAAATATATTAAAATAAAATTATTAATTTTTTTATATTTTAAATATTAATATATTAAAACTATAAAAACTCACCTAAATTTTTTTTATTTAATAATTATTAAAACAACATATCTAGATAAATCAATCTGGAATTTAATCTACTTAATTTTTAATTTAAATTAATTTTAAAAGAATTAATTTGAGATTAATTTAATAGATTCACTCTCAATACAGTTAAAATCTGATTTTGATTTTAAAAAATCTTAAAAATAATAATATTAATTTCTTTTTTAAAAAATATTTAAATAAATTCATTTGGGATTAATGTATATCAACAATGATTGATTAGGTCTCATAACTTCGATTACATCTTCCATATTCATTCATGACTAGATGTCTTCTCTACGATTCATGAAATTTCTTTAGAATTAATAGGAATAATTCATGGAATTAAATAAAACTTATTCCACACACAAAACACGGTGATCAAGTTGGCTAATCCAAATTTGCCTCTCCATTCTCCTGGTGTAAAAATAATTTCTTCAGCAATCGCATATTCTTCGACCAATTTTTACATACCCATATCCCCTCGAAATATAATATCAGACAGATCATTTCTACAGATCCCCCCCNCCCCCCAATATCCTCCATTGAATTCGAACACGAGAGAAAAGACTTCCCTCTTGAATCAAGCATCAGAGATGGTGACTTGAAATGGCAACGATCAAGATTCGAGACTCCTGTAACGTTGCAGCGATGAGGCGCTGCACATCAATACGCCGAGTACGCACCGTTTTAAGCAAATAACCATAAACTCTTGCTGTAAACTCTTTGAAATTTAGTTTCTTGCTCAATCAAACCAGTGTTATTAAATGTTGTTGTTCTACTTAAAAAAATAAAATAAATTATAATGATAATATTTTAAATTAATTCACTAAATCTGTATCCTGGGTTGTGAATGGAGCCGTGTTTTATAACAATAAATCAAACAAAAAGAAAAAAGAAGGGAATATTTTGACTTGGCCACCCTCCCTATTACACAGACAAATTCACAAAACAACCCTCGAAAGATATAATATTATACAATACCATCATACCATCACTATATAAACAACTCATAAACCCCACAGCCCCTCTCCACATCATTTCTAACAACAATTTAAATCCCCCCACGTCTCTCTCTCTTTCTCTCTCTCCCCCCNCCCCCTCTCTCTTCTAGATTCCAGAGCTAGAATCCGGAATCTAACCATGATTCTTGTCGTTGTTTAGTTACAAGATTAACTCTTCTTAACCAACCGAGCAACAATCACCAAACCAGTAAACTTCCCTCTCAAAAAATCATAAGCTGCCCCGAAAAATGACCATGGACCGAAATTCGCCTCCAGAAACACCAGGCAGGGACTCAAAATCAATTCTTGTTCTCTCAATAGAATGTCTAAAAGGGACTTCAAAAGCTGACGAATGGAAGGTAGACATGCTTCAAACAGGAGATATAGTAGAAGAAATTCTCATCGGATCCGGGTCGTCGTCGTCGTCGTCGTCATCCGGGTCTGGGTTGACAAGATATAAAGCTCCATTCAAGAATGGAAAAAGTGGGGTTCAAAAGATACTTCATAACTCGTTCAAAAACAAAGAGACTTCGATTGTTGTTCGAGTTAGACGTGGTGGAGATGAGTTTGCTGAGTTGCATGCCTGTGTTGTGCCCGAGTCGGGTTACAAGAACAAGTATGTTTTGAGGTCTATTGCGGATCCGAATTATTCTGTCGGATTCACAGATCGGTCTGAAGCGGAGTGCTTTGAATTACAAGGTAATTTCTTTAGCTTGTATCTTTGAAAAGTTTGATGTTTCCGAGTTTGTGTTTTGTTTTGACGTTGACTTTTTTACGAGTACCATGTTTTTTTTAAGACAAGCATGCGGGGGGAGGGTTAATTTCCTGATTTTTGTGTTCATATGAAGCTTCCAGGGTTAATTAAGTTTCATTAACTCTTGCCTAAACTGATCCCAAAATACTCTTTATTGTCGAAAAAGCTAGAATAGTAGGAAGTGTTATAATCAAGCTTAAGAGGGTGTTAGGAAGAGAATTTAGAAATATCAAGTAGCCTTAAACTTTTTGTACTCTATAGAATGTGTGAAATGTACCAAATGGGGCAGAATTTGGTGGGCATTGACTAATGGGTCACATGATTTTCTACTAATAGTTTTTTTCGTTGGAGACAATCATTACTTTTAATTGTTTTCTAGATGATCACAAAAAGACAGTGGATTTCATGCACAGAGTTTATCTTCTTGACCCACCTGGCTTCGTGAATTTTCCCCTTTTCTGTCATGTCATTCTCAAGAATGTGCTTCACGTATCAATGCAGCAATCCTTTCATCCACTGTTGTCTCTAATTTGGGATGGTGAACATGGCACGGTGACTTTTTTTTTTTGGTGCAAATTGACTTAAATGGTGGCGGCTTGGCTTTGCTTTTTTTAGTTGCGTTTGTTAAGTCACCTGTTTTTGTCACATCATACTTGATTGATCATATTTCAATTTTTCAAAATTGAGGCTTGGTGTTAACACATGGGTTAGTGGCTATGGTTTTGGACTTTGTAGAGTTCAGATTCTACAAGAAACACTGGCTGCCAAGAAGAATTTCTCCACCACAGCTGATTGCATCCATACAATTGTTTGATGGATGTTAGATTCAGTCTATAGGCATTTCACATTTTAAAGTTATTTAACTTGTTAGTTTGAATCTTATCTTACTTACAATTTTCCTTTTCTGGGGACTAGGATTTTGATGCTTCAATAACAGAGAACAGTGTTCTGCACATGTAACCAGGGCTGTAATTGGCTTGCATTAGTTTGAGTGTCATGGATCATGCTTGAATGTGAGGGGTGGAAAATGGGAAATTTAGTTTTAAGTTTTAAAATCACAATATTGGATGAAGAATGCCATCTTCTGTGTATCTCTTGTTGGTTTCTGCTCTATTTGATGTGTAATGCCCACTTTTAGCCCCAAGCTCTGATTGAAAGTAACTGTGACATGTCACCATTTTCCAACCTTTAGCCGGAGCTAAAAGATCCCTTAATAATGCTTAAAACAACTGGCGATTTCACTGTCTGACCTTGGCTCTCTGTCCTATGACTTTCTTATACATTTCCATGTCTTCACTAACTGAACAAACAACATTCCTTCAATCCTGTCTCACAATGTAGTATGTGCAAATCCCAATCAATAGTTTGAATAATTTTACGTTGTCAAAATCTTAATGTGCATATCACCTGTCACAGCCACTTGTAGTTCTATAGTCTCTTACATGACTTTAGCTTGGGATCATTCTTGAGCCCTTATCGTCGAAACTTGTTATTGGTTGCAGTTTCCTGCAGCTTTTAATGAGCAATTAGCTTTGAAGGTGTCAACAAAATGCGATGGAATGCTTAAAACATCGATGTTCATTTCAAATCCATTTTACAGTAGGTAGCTGATAGATCCAGGCAAATGAATCTCTGGTCAACAACAATATTAAATCTTTTGCACATTTTGGTTTGGTGAACTATAACTTAATTTGCAACTTGTCTTTTATGTTCTGCTACTGTTTCTTTCTATGTGAAATGGTTTGTTGCATCATGCAGCTTCAAGAAGCTCCAGAATTGTTAGTGCATTACAGAGGGCTAAGCTTCAAGATGGATATGTGGGATATCCGTGGGAAAAGAGGATGCAGGAGTTTCTAAATGTTCCCAATTCAAGCAGCTTTCTTTCTTTACTCTTCCTTCCAAAAGCTTCAGATCGAGTTGCTTCTCGGTACAATGACTTGGAGGACACCCTTGCCAGGGCAAATGCGTGGCTGCATGCATCTCAGGCCTCTGGGGTTCCAATTGTTTTCATGAACATTCAAACTGAATCCCTGCTTACCAAGGTAACCACTCTAGCCTCAAGAAAGTTGGATTAGTTTACGTACTTGTAGTTTTTCAGATGCATATGCTAACTAATTTTCAGTTTAAATTCCATGGAAAACCTATTTCTACTTCAGCAGTGTTATCATTGAGATTCCTTGATTCATCATTAAAACTTGGTCCATAAACTGTCGGCAGTAATACTTTTACTGACTGTATCTTCTATGTTATAAGAAAGAAAGCACGGCTACTTTCTATGATTCTGGCAATCTACTCTTGGCTCAAAATAATGAAATGTTTGCTTCTCATATATTCTGGACAGATATCTGGAGAAACAGCTTCTTCAACTGTGAATGCTGGTTCATTGTCTGATTTGTCGAATCTTGCTCATGTAAGCTTGTATGGTTTTGAGGATTATCATGGGGTTGATATCGGTGTAGTTAGAGCAGTTCGTCTCTGGTATGCACCTTTATGTGGAGAATTTGCAATTGAGGTCAAAATACAAGAAGATGATACAAAGCTCGGATTTGCCATTAGCCGCACGGAAGAGGTATTCTACATAACTCTCCAGGCCACCAGTCACAATTGCTGTCTTTTTCGATGAGTAATATGTAGTTTTGAACAGTTTGCTTAGCTTTCACTCTGTATCGACAGGGCTTTATCTTCATTTCCTCCGTCATAAATGGTGATGAAAATGCACCCTCGACAAGGTCAGGGCTCAGCAATCTGTACAAAGAAGCAAAAAGTGCATCAAGATTACTAGTTGTTTCAAGAGTGTCAAACGAGAAAGTCCTTCCTTGGATGGTTTCGTCAACAGGAGCAGTCCGATGTTTTGACACTGTCTCGCTAAGCCAGAAACTTTCCTTGCATCGCCATGCCAAGGTGCCTATTCTCATTCATGTTTTCTTGTGGGACAGAACATTGCCATCACCAAGTGCAGGCAGTGCTAGGTTTAAGTCCGTCTCCCCTCCTGTTCTTGCATTCCCACCCGAAATTCATTTGGCACACCAACTCAGCCAGAATCAAATACAGCCTCTGCCAGCTGATGTTCCGAATGATGCAGTGAACGAGGCCGAAGTTAGGCTTGATCGAGACACTGCCGGAGAAGCATCATTTCGGTTCCACGACTTTTCACCTCCAAACAATTGGGTATAATATTATTTTTCGTTGTGCTTCTTCCCTGACATTTCCTTGGTGATGGCTGTGTATAAAGAAAATATACAAGTCAAGAATTTCCTTTGGTTTCATTTACATATATATAGGCTTTGATTAGAAATTTCAGAATGAGGTAGTTCAATTGAGTGGAAGATTACTTGGACAATAAAATTTCAAGTCATGTTTCTTTTTGGTTATACATGTAACATTTATTTTGATATTAGTAGGATAGCTTTAAACCTAATTTCATGGGTTGATTGGAGACTCGAAATGAGTTTTAATTTGAAATTTAAAAATTATTTGCTCAACCAAGCATAACATGGTCGACTCAACAATTAATGCGACCAATATTGGCTAGGTTTTTATCAAGATTAAGCATTATTGTTTTAATAAAAAATAATTTATTTTATTATTAATTTAATTAAGTTCTATTGGTTTAATTAGATCACTAATAAAATTAATCAAACTAATATCTTGTCTAATTAAATTAGAATTTTGATCAAGAAAAAAGCTCTAAATCTCAAAATTTTCAAACCAACCCGCTAACCTATGTTTTGTCGTATCGGTTTAATAGTTATGGTTTATCATATAGATGAATCCGTGACGACATCCAGGTAAGTTCAATAGCAAATCAACGGTCCATATTTAATCTCCCAAAATCTCTAAAAAGGAAGCAAATTAGGAGCGCGCATATGGCGATCCTCACCACGCTGCTCTAAACATTCACAACCGCAGATCCCTTCAAAATCCACGGTCCAGAAAGTCTCCCCAAAGAGAAAAGGCAAGGAGCTCCAAAAGATGAAAAACAAGCCCGCCTAAAATAAGCAATCCTATCGGATCTCCATCACAACCGTCCTTTGGCTTCCAGATCAACGGCTCAAATCCCATTCCACTGTCTCCTTCCTTCCTCCATCACCTCTCCCCTCGCCTTATAAAAATCGTCAGAACCTCCTATCTCTACCCACCACAAATACTCAAAGCCCTAACTTTCCCTCGTTTATTCGAGTAAGAAACAGAAGCCCGAAACCTCATTTTCCCCACTTACTTATTTCCATGGCTCGCACAAAGCAAACAGCAAGAAAATCCACGGGAGGAAAAGCCCCAAGGAAGCAGCTAGCCACCAAGGCAGCCAGGAAATCAGCTCCAGCCACCGGAGGAGTGAAGAAGCCCCACCGTTTCAGGCCAGGAACAGTGGCGCTGAGAGAAATCAGGAAGTACCAGAAGAGCACTGAGCTGTTAATAAGGAAACTGCCATTTCAAAGGCTGGTGAGGGAAATTGCCCAGGATTTCAAGACAGACTTGAGGTTCCAAAGCAGTGCCGTAGCAGCCCTTCAAGAGGCAGCAGAGGCATACCTTGTTGGGTTGTTTGAGGATACAAACTTGTGTGCTATTCATGCTAAGAGGGTCACCATTATGCCTAAAGATATCCAGTTAGCCCGTAGGATTAGAGGAGAGAGGGCTTAGTGAAGTTGGATCGGCAACATCTGCTGAGATCCCTTTCGTTTAGCAGATTGACCATATGGGGCTTGCTTCATTGTAAATCTTTTCAGGATTTAATCCGAAATTATCTCAGCGGATGCAATATATATAATCAATGGATTAATTAGTATGTTGATTAATAGACATGCTCAGATCTTTATTGTTTTTACCATGTTATTTAATTGGTTGGATTTACTGGCTCAAGGAGGCTAATTTGTGATGTGGGGTGCTATCTTTATTGTTTTTACTATATTAGTTTTTGATGAGATTAATCACCATAACTTAAGCTATTTTATATAAGCTATTTTAGGTTTTGATGGGTTTTTACTAGTTTAATGTAACGTGTAACTTATATAAGGTTTAGTTTCTTTAAAAATTTATATATTTTTTGTTGAGATTAATCACCATAATTTTATTTTTAATTCTTTATAGAGTTAATTTTAAAATCTTGAAAATAAAATAAATGAATTTAAAATTTTAACTCTCAATCCAAATGTTTTGGTTTTTAATTTGTTAAAAGTAACATAAATATCCTTTCTTCTTTGTCTTGACAAGACAAAGGCACCCTTACGACTTCATAATAAAAAAATGGAAAATTTAAAATTATTATCTTTATTTTTCAAAACTAATCTAAAATCAAAATTTCATAATGGGCTGGGTTGCCCAGGGAAGCTAGTCCAAGAAATCTCCACAAGACGGGGAAAAACCACCCGTTGCATGGCAGAGCAACCGTTGACTTCAGTAGAATATTTCTTTGGTTTCTTTAAGTATGCAGTCTCTCCCTCCTTTCCGCAAAAGCTAGAGAATTTTCAAGGTCTCTGGTCTTGAAGACAGTCTCTTCACCATCCTACTCAGCCGCCCCATGTGAGGCAGCAATTCACAAAGAGGTATCCTACTGCACCTCAATTTTCTCCTTGGATGAAACGATTGGTTTGAATCTCTTTGATGTTTTGATTTTTCAATGTTTCCATTACTGGGTTTTAAGTGTTCCTTAGGCGAGGAAGCAGAATTTGATAGCCTTGAACTCAACTATGTAATTGTTTTATGCTATAGTTTCGTGTTGTAATTGATATATCGGCCTGAAATGCATCAGTATAATCGATCGCTTTAGATGTGATAGTGGTCCTTGGACTTAGTTCTAAGGCTTTCAAGAACTAGGAAAGTTCACTCCAATGAAAGCATAAACATGAATGATTTTTCTAGTTGGATTATGCACAGTGTTACGTACAGACTTCAGAATGCCCTGATCCTTCAGAAAGCTATTTCTAATGCTATCTTAACTTAAGCTTGTAGTAACTGGGATCTCTTGTAATTTCAATTATGTTTTCTATGATTCTTCTTATCTTTTTCAGTAGGGTTGAGCTAGCAGTTGAGTTCATTTTTTCTTTAATGAAAGATTTAAAGAAGAATTAGAAAGTGTTGTAATTTGTGATTTGCTGATGCTAAAACTAGCAATCATCGCGAGCCGCAGAATGGAGATGATTGGGACATCAAGCGAGAAGATGAAGACAGGCGATCAAGTTTCGATTGACATTTACAAGTTAGAGAAGAGTGTGAGAGAGGAGTTGGAGATCTTGCATCCTTTACTTGATGACTGTTGCATTTACAGCTTCCCTAAGCGATTGCGAGTGTTAAATGAAAAGGCCTACACACCACAAGTTGTCTCTATCGGCCCACTTCATCATGGCAGGGAAGAATTCAAAGCAATGGAAGAGTACAAAAGAAGGTATCTGAAAGATTTTCTTGCGTGGAGTGAATTAAGCTTGGAGGATTTGATTGGAGTTACTGAGATGGAAGAGACAAGGCTTCGTGATCGTTATGCGGAAGCAATTGAACTCATTAGTGATGTTTTTGTGAAGATGCTGCCTTCATCATAAAGGTTTAACTCTTAGAATTTTGTAAGGTGTTTAATGAAGAGAAATTATAGATTTATATTTCTCAATTATCATATAGTTAGACAATACTAATATAAAAAAATAAAAGAATTTGATTAATGTTTTTATTAGATAATATAAATTTTATATCGACATGGAATTTGATAGGTCAAACTTGTAAGTTATGGAAAAGAACAATAAGGAGTTTATAAAAAAATACGCTCAAAGATAATGTAAGATAATTGGATAGATTAATTCTTCTTTGTTGAAGAAAAAGATTATTGGTTTATTTTTCAATACTTTTAAGACCTCATGCTTTGAATATTTGATTAGAAGCTTTGTACATCATTTTACTGACTTGATTGTTATAACCAAGAGAATTAAACAAGTTATTAGGTTAGGTTATATTGCTGATCGGATTAAAATGAATTGTTTCACCAGAAAAATAAATGAAATTGAGATTTATAATACAGAGTTGATTACAAAGATAAGAGAAAAAACTACAAAGAACACCTATCCTTTATATAGACAATGGTTTGTAGAAAATAATTATCTTGAAGATAAATCTATGGTGTCATTAGGTCAAAATTGATTTACATATGATCTCAACTGATTATTGAAAAGAGATCCTTGTTGATGAGTTCATATGAGAAAAATAATTGAGAAATTCTAAAAAATTTCAATCAATAATATTGGAGAGTTTAGTCCTTTTCATGTATTACCTTGCTAGAAATTATAGCTCGAAATGTTGGCATAAGATTTTTATTGTTATACTTTTTTCTTAAAGTTTCAATAAAATAATAAATTTATACTTCAATTATGTATTTTTTTTATTTACATTGTCATAAATCTTGAAAGAAATTCCCTACAAGAACTCACAAATACACCTTCACAACTTTACATGATTTATTATACTCAATTCATTTTTTACCAAAAGGTTCCCCCTAGTGGAATCTTGAAAAATCAAACTTGTCATTTCAAAAATAATTTGATATTTATTTAAAAATAATATTTTGATATTTTTTTTGTGAAATAATAAATGAATCAAGCAACTCTTTTACTAAGGTGATTGAATTCTAAATCAAAGTATATTAATAAAAAATTGAATGATTATACTCATGACTATTAAGCCAGGTATTTCAAATATATGCATAATGGTATATAATTGATTTCTTACTTGTAAACTTATAAAATATATCTCCTTGTAAGATCCAAACCATTATACTAAATAGATTTAATAAGTACTCTATTTTTTATAAATTCTAATGTTATATGAGTTTTACAAGTTATGTAAGTTTTAACTGGGAATCATTTCTCATAAATTATTTTAGTTTCAATGAGAATTTCTTTTCTATAAGAGAATTTAGGACTAATATAAATAAAGATATCAAATTTATGTTATAAACCTTACGCTCTATCAATGTTATACGTCACATTGATAAGAAAGCATGTTAGTAGTCTATTTGATGGATAGAGATGGTAGCAATTCACTTCTTGGTTCAGGGGTGGAGCCTTCTTAGTGCGTTGTGCTAGCTTAGGAGTAGAAACGAGATCGTTGGGAACAAAGGATTGATTGTTTGGAGCAAATCATAGCAGATCAAATATGGATCATGAAGATGAGAGGAAATTGATCGGAGACTTACCTTAAACAAGCCAAATTTGTGTCATCTGGAGGATATAATTTGTGATATGAGTTATCAACATCTGGCAGATTGATTTTTTTCGCTGGAAGATGCTGTTCCGTTGGCTGCTGACACTTATCCTAGGAAGTCAACGAAATGTAGGACTCTCGAGGAATTGATTATTTCCCAACTGTCCTCTTTTACCCCGTCAGACCATTGGACTTTTAATAACCCACAAGCAAGCTCAGTAAGGGTACAATTCTCAGCATGGAAGGAGGTATGCTGGGGCTGGGGTGGCCTGTAGCAGGTAAAGATTTTATCAATATTTTTAATTATTTTTATATAAAAAATAATTTTTAATTTTTGATTAAATTATTAATTTTTTTTAAAAAATTAATGTGAAATTTTTTAATATGATGTTTTAGTTTGAGTTGTAATTTCTGAATTTTTTTAAAAATTCATAAATTTGATTAATTTTATGTATATTATTAGATATAATTTTCAATACAAACATTAGATTGAGTTGGAATTTTACAAGGAATCTTAAAAAATATTAAATAAAATCTGATTAAAATTTTAGAATAAGCGAAACTTGATAGTACTAATAAAAAAATTATCAAATAAAAACAAAACGACTCATTAAAAATAAAATGGTTATTTGTCATTAAAAAATAAAACAAATAAGCTCTTTCTTCTTTTTATATGTTGCCGACTAAGCACAAGCAAAATAAAAAAAGGAAGAAAAGAAATGGTTAAAGAGAAATAGAGAAAAGTAAGGAAAAAATATAAAAAAATAAGATAATAACTTTGTAAACTTAGAAAATACAACTTATAAAACACTAATAAAAAAAATCAAGTGAAGAAAGGAGTAATTGAAAAAGAGCAAAAATTTAATTACTTTATTTTTCAATTGACATGAAATTATTATTTTATTCTAGTTGAAGGGTTGTTATAATATCAATTTAGATTCGATTATAGATGAATTATATTCCACAAAATATCAAAAGATATAACTTTAATAGAAAATTTATTTTTGCTTTCACTTCAATTTTATATACTTTTAAATTTATTTTTTAACATTTTAAATAATATATTTGAATTAAAACTTTATTACCAACTTTAAAAATTCATGTATATAAATTAATAATTATTTTTTAAAAAATATTTATATATTTATTTCATAGTCTAGGATAAAAAAAAATTCCTAGCTCATTTTCAGGACTGGCAGCTACACTGGATAGCTCAAACAACTTCTGGAGGATGAAGAATGGAAGCTGATTCTCAAGCAAGCACATATCAAACATTACGTCAACTAACTTAAATGGACGATAGAAAATGTGGTCACTACGTCCGCTTACGTAGAACCCTCTCAGGTATCTTTATTGTGTTCACCGTAATTGTTTTTTAAATAATTTTTATATTAAAATATATATTAATAATATTTTTTTATTTTTTTAAAATTATTTTTAATATCAACTCATCAAAACGATCTAAAAAGTAAAAATTATACTTAATTTTAATAAAAAATAAAATAAAATTTAAACTTTTTAGAAGTGGAAGTTCAATTGCATTCCCAATCAGTCCCTTAACCATAATAATGAAGACAGAATCTAGTAAGATCATTGTCACGGAGTCTTTCCTACTAAGATCAATGGTTTCGGCATAACTATCCCGTAATTCCGTTTCATTCTCCTTGATCATGTTAATTTAATCCTCTACACTTACTGATAAATTCTGTTCGAGAAACTGCTGCACGTACATTATTTTGTAGTCTTCCATAGCTTTTAGATTTTCCTTACCGCGGTGAATTGGGCCTATTGACTACTCGAGGTGTATATGCCTTTTCATTTAACTTCCCGCAGTCGTTCCGGGATTCTGTAGATGAAGCATGCCTGGGAGAAAGCCTTCTCGATCTTCAATTGCTCCCTCAAAGAATTGGCTAACTCGTTGATATCAAGTGAAACTTCATGGCTGTGATCCATTATCTGCTAGTCAGAACTGGAATAATAATTTTCTAACCAATTTTCAAACTGGAATAATATTAGTCATGAAAAACGTACTTTGTAAACAAACTAGAATGCCAATTAAAAGAAGATAATATAACCTCAATGTATGATTTTATATAATTTTTTATTGTAATTTTTTTAACTTATATTAATTTATATGATTTTGTATTTAATTTTTATTAAATAAAATAAATTATATATTTATAATATTTGGCCATGTTGAACTAACAGCTACATTACAATATATAGACTCACTATTTAGCATCTTATTATTTGGCCCATTTTGTTTAATGTCTACCTTTAAAAAAGTGTGTAGAGATGTTACCCAATTTAAGATAAAGAGGGGAAAAGAAGAAGAAGACAGCAGCCACATGATACCACCCTAAAAAAGTATTTCAGTGTTTTTATAAGAATAATAGTGATTTTTTAAAGTATTTTTTATTTAACAATATATTAAAATAATTTATTTAAAAAAATAATTTTGATGTTAACATATTAAAATATCCAAAAACATAAAAAAAATATTTTTTTTTTAAATTTGATTTTTCCGAACCCGTTTGAAACGTAATACCAATCAAGGGGTTAGTATCACTAATAAATTGCGAAATAGCTTATAAGAAAAATCAGGAATTAATCGAAAACCTTATAACGATCGAAGCCAATGCATGTGGGATTACTCAAAACGATAAAAAATGTCAGTACTAGAGCCTAGAAGAATTTAGCAAAAATCTAATTGTTTGAGTGATGAAGTGAGGTGATTCAGCTTACTATTGTAAGCTTTTGACTTGGTGACTTTATTGGGACTGTTGTGAGGTTTCGAAGAGCTTTGATGAAGGTGGTAATCTCAACCACCATCAAAAGGAAAGCAAACTAAGGCTCAAAAATCGGTTGCTTCCATGGACTGCACTACTGTTGTTCTAGGCAGGCTGTTTGGGATTGCTGAATGGTGATGATGGTGTTAGGTGCAGGGTTTTGGGTGAATTTTGATGGTGCTTGGAAGGTTTCCGGTGGAGGAAGCCAGTGCTTTGTGTGTTTGTCCAGGGATAAGGCCTGTGATGCTATAATTTTGCTGCAAGTGTGTATGGGTGATTTACATGGAGGTTTTCTACGGAGGTTTTGATGGAGGAAAATTCCTCGCCGCTTCTTGTTCTACACAAAATTCCTTGCCAACCTTTTCTGACTCGGTTATTTAAATTATATTATTTTTTATTATATTCGAAAATACTTTAAAATTAAAGTTTATATTATTTTATATTTAATTTTTATAAAAAAATAAAAATAATAAGATCCATATCTACTTAATTATTAAAATTTTGATATTATATAAAATTATAAACAAAATTCAAAAATTTAAATTTTTAAATAAAATATTATATATAATTTATATTATTTTTCAACTTAAAATCGCTGCATTTCCGTCCACTTATACTGTTGCCTTTTAATTGCTACCTTCGTGGAAAGAAAGGTGAAAGGCGCAACATTTTCCTGTGATGCGAAATTGATTCAGAGATTTGTGGAAGATAAGGTAGAAGACAAGAAAAGTTTGTGTGTGAGAAGTTGAAAAGTGCTACGTTTTCCTGTGATGCTGTGTTTTACATGGAAATTCTGGTCTGAAATCGACATAGATTTTTATTCGAGGCCAATTATTCACATTACTTTAAGAAACTCTGTCTAAAACATCATTATATAGAAAGTCTTTATATATTCATAAAAGTCTTTAAATATGCTAAAAAGTGGTTAATATTACTTTCACCTTTCCACTCTTCGGATTACATTTATAGTTTTCCATTAGCTTACCGATCTCCGGCTCAAATCCCATTTCACTGTCTCCTTCCTTCCCCCTTCACCTCTCGCCTTGCCCCTATAAAAATCGCCAGAACCTCCTATCCCTACCCACCAAAAACCTGCAAATCTCTAACTTTCCCTCGTTTTCTCAAGAAACAAACAGAAACCCGAAACCCCAGTTTCCCAATTCATTTATTTCTATGGCACAAAGCAAACAGCAAGAAAATCCACCGGAGGGAAAGCCCCAAGGAACAACTAGCCACGAAGGCAGCCAGCAAAACTTCTAAAACTGCGGTTGTTGAGAGCTTGTAAGTAGTTTAGTTTCTGTCCATTTGGCTTTTTATGATAGACATCATGTTTTTTTTATTCAAAATAATACTACATGAAAAATAATTTTCTTAAGAGAAATTATCAAAATTATTTGCACTTTCTTTTATCATATATGTTTTTATGATAAAATCTCAATTTTTCTAAACACAAATATACAACTTTATTAAGCAAATTTCATATGAAAAAACATAAATTAATTAATCAATTGATTTATATCATTTGATACAAATAATGTGGAACAAGGCACGTCGTTAATAATTTTAATTAAAGAAATTTTAATATAGCACTTAATTTGTATCACTTATGTGGTGTGTGTGTGTGTGTTACAGGTTAAATTGTTGCTAGTGAAGGTAAACTTAAGGCTGGAAGTTTCATCTCTCTTTTGGGTTTCGTAATTGAATTTGTTTTCTCAGTGGTAACACTTTTTTTTATCTGCTTGTTTAGTTCTAATAGTAGCTATCATCTCAGTTCTGTCACAGGATGGAATCTGGTGGACCATCAAGTACTGATCATGAGCTGAGTCATCAAGTTTCGCTTGATATTGATAGATTAATCCAATCCGTGAAGAAAGAGCTGGAAATCTCATATGCTTTCTCCGACACATGTTGTATATGTAAAGTTCCTGAGCGATTACGCGAGCTGAATGAAAAGGCCTACACACCTCGATTGGTCTCCATAGGCCCAATTCACCATGGTAAAGAGAAGCTAAAAGCCATGGAAGACCACAAAAGAATGTACCTGCAAGAATTCGTTGCCCGTACCAAGGTAAGTGTGGAGGGTTTTATTGAATTGATCAAGCAGAAGGAAACAAGATTGCGTAATTGCTATGCGGAAACCAATGGGTTTAGTAGCGAAAACTTCATAAAAATGATATTAATGGATGCTGCCTTCGTCATTATGTTTTTGCTGAAGTGGACTTACAAAGACTTCAGAGGAAGCAGAGACAGCATTTTCTATCCTCCATACAAGAGTGTAGATGTAAGGGTTGATATCTGTTTGCTTGAAAATCAGCTCCCGTTCTTCATCCTCGAGGAGTTCTGTGGACTATCCCCTATATTCGGCAATTCTCCAAAAGCTACACTGATTGGGCTTGCTCATTGGTTCTTTTCATATGAATGGGGTTCGTGGGCAGTAGGGGAATATTTGGGAAGAGTAGATTTCTCCGAAGTGAAACATTTGGTTGACTTTCTTACAATTTATCATCGGCCAACTGAACAGCAACAGTACGAGGAACTTGAGGTTCTAACCGCACCCAGTGTGAAGGAGCTCCACCAAGCGGGGGTCAAGTTTGTGTTGAGTTCAAGCAAACATATTCTTGACATAAAATTCGATAGAAATAAAGGGAGACTAGAATTCCCACGATTACATTTAGATGACAGAACTGAAATCATAATCAGGAATATGCAAGCCTTTGAGCAGTGCCATGGCTTGAAACATGGTTATGTTGGTGACTATATCTTCTTGATGGGTCTCTTTGTCAGTGCCAGTAAGGATGTGGAAATGCTTGTTGAAAATCGTATTATAGAAAACTGGCTACCGTCTAATGAGGAAGTGGTACAGCTCTTTTACAATCTCAACAAACAAAATAGTGTGTGGTCAGGTACTTTTCTCTTCAAAGGTCTCATTAAAGATCTGAATGCATTCTGCGAAAGGCCATGTAACAAATGGAAGGCAGTTTAAAGCAAAATTATTTCAATACCCCATGGGCAGCAGTCTCTGTCTCAGGAGCTGTTATTCTTCTCATTCTGACTGTCATACAATCCGTCTGCTCCATACTACAAGTAGTTTAGCTTCTGCAATTTCATTTCTTTCATGTTGCTCTGTACTCTATACCCATAATCCTTGCTTTCAATAGAAATTCCAAGTTATCTCCTCCAGAGGTCAGCAGTCTCGTGATTGAATTTGTTTTCTCAGTGGTAACAATTTTTTTGATCTGCTTGTTTTGTTCTAATACTAGCTATCATCTCAGTTCAGTCACACTCACAGGTATGGAATCTGGTGGACCATCAAGTAATAATCATGAGCTGAATCATCAAGTTTCGCTTGATATTGATAGACTACGCGAGGCACCTGTGAAGGGAGAGCTGGAAATCCCATACGCTCTCTCCACCACATGTGCTATATAAATAAAGTTCCTGAGCGATTACGCGAGGTGAACGAAAAGGCCTACAGATGAGAGAGAGAGAAAACAAACGACCACCATACACTTACATGCTCCACATCATGCGAAAGAAGATATCGTTGTGCAGCTAGGGAGACAGTAGATGGTCAGATTTAACTGTTAGATGACGTAACATGCACTACTTGAATGATATGGTTGTCACCTGTGTGTATGTTAGAAGTTTTTTTATTAAAAAATTCAAAGAAAACATGAAAATATCAAAATAATCTTTTTAATTACACAAATACTCATATAAAAATACAAAAACACCCCAAATATAAAGGTTTTTTTGTTCTCATCTTTTTTTAAGGTTAAAACACATGATATCATCGTATATGAATAACAGAAAAAACCTGAAAAATCCTTGTCTCGCAACTCAACAATTTTTAATTCCATGACAAAGAAATATTTTTATTCTAAAGAAGTTTGTGAAAGGTCATGAAAATCCTTAATCAATAATTTTACATTTTATTGACCCTGGTTAAAAAAATATTTTATTTGTATAAAAAAAATAAAAAAGATGCATACACCTATAAATAATTTTTTAATGACCAATGAATGGAAAAGATAAAATGCCTCAGTAATAAAATTTAATTATACCTTAAGATATTAATTAATAATTTAGGTTAATTTTAAGTTGAGATGATTTTTTTACAGAAATAATATAATTAACTTTTTAGTTAATCACAATCTTTCTTGATTTTCATCTAAAAGTGCTTGATGTATAATGAATTATGTAAAGAACTCAAACTTTTCTTTCATGAGGTTAAGAACAAGATAAACTTCCTGATTAATCATCTAATCTAGTTAGATTACTCGGATTTAATTTATATTGGTAAGCGAATTATTAAATTACTCGGGTTTGAGTGACTTAACTCCCAATCTAATTTAAAAGTAAACTTAGCTTAAGTTTGATTATGAATTAGCAGGTCACTGAGTCAACCAGCCAACAACCCGGTTGGCTCTGATAAATTTGTCCCAAATCTTGCAGGCTATAAAATAAAAAATCACAAAATCCATCACGTTCCCGCGCAAATAAAGCATTTCCACTGGCTACTTACGCGGATCGCGATCCCGCTAACACTTCTCCAGACATTCACAACCGTCGATTTCTTCAAAATCCGCGGCCCACAAATCTTCCCCGTAAGAAGAGGTGAGGGTCTCCAAATTTTAAAAAAGCCAAAAGGTTTAAGAATCCGAGCCCGCCAGTCAAAAGAATCCTATTGGTCACATCACACGCACACTGATAGCCATCTCCACCGTTCAAAAACTTACAAATCAACGGTCTGAAATATATTTCATTCTTTCCTTCTCCCGCTCACTTTCCCCTATAAAAATTGTAAGAACCTCGTATCTCTACGCATCAAAAGCCCTAACTTTCCCTTGTTTTCTTGAGAAACAAGCAGAAACCCAAAATCCCAATTGCCACTTCACTCATTTCAATGGCTCGCACAAAGCAAACAGCAAGAAAGTCCACTGGAGGGAAAGCCCCAAGGAAGCAACTAGCCACGAAGGCAGCCAGGAAGTCAGCTCCAGCCACCGGAGGAGTGAAGAAGCCCCACCGTTTCAGGCCAGGAACAGTGGCGTTGAGAGAAATCAGGAAGTACCAGAAGAGCACTGAGCTGTTGATAAGGAAACTTCCATTTCAAAGGCTGGTGAGGGAGATAGCCCAAGATTTCAAGACGGATTTGAGGTTCCAAAGCAGCGCAGTGGCTGCCCTTCAGGAGGCGGCAGAGGCATATCTTGTTGGGTTGTTTGAGGATACCAACTTGTGTGCTATTCATGCTAAGAGGGTAACCATTATGCCTAAGGATATCCAATTGGCCCGAAGGATTAGAGGGGAGAGGGCTTAATTGTAAAACATTTCCAGATTAAATGAGAAACTGCATTGCTTAATTTGCTTGATGACTTGTCTTTAAATCTTTTTCTAATCAATCTTGTTCCTAAATGGAAAGGATAGAGCATCTTATGCATTGTATTGATCATACTCCATAGTTCATTGAGACCTAATTGTCCAAAACATTTGATTTTAAGGACTAAAATGTAATATAAGAACATGAAATCTCAAATAAGGACCAATTTGTCAATAAAAATAAAATGGAAAAAAGAAAAATTTAAACCAGACAACTACCAATATGTTTTCACCACAATAATATGGAACATTTATATATAAATATAAATATCCCCTCCACATTTATGAATGGTCAAGAACAATGTTAAGAGCTGGTGAATCAAATTGATGTATTTTTAAATTTATTAGATGTTTTTGCTAGAACGATATAAAAATCACTTAAAAATAATCAAATCAACGAATTGTTTTATGCTAAGAAGAACTCTCACTCAATCAGGCTGCCAAACGCATAATTAGCCACTTGAGAAACATCTAACAACCCTAGCTGTATGTGATGGCGTTAAGCTCTGGCAACGATACTGCAATGGAGGAACTCGAGCATTGTATAGATGGTATATTATAGAAGAAGAAGATCATTCTCTCCCTAGGCCTCATCGTAGATTAAAATATGCTGTAGCAATACGTGACGGATTCTTCACATTATGCATGGACCAAGTATTAGGTGTTTAATTAATGGAAGAAAACACAAGCAAATTTGTCTGGATATTATGAACCTTTCAAAGAATAATTGATGCCTAATTCACGGGTTTTGTGTATTGTCTACCCTCTACCATCTAGGATTAGAATGATTCCTCAAATTATTGAATAGATTGTCTTTTTGATATTTCTTGATTTGATAAAAGGCATAATTATGAGCTTGGGATTATACAACACAATAATAACAACAATCCTGATTGTTTTATATATATTTAGAGTTTCCAAACATGATGTCTTTGTTTTTCTAACAAAAATTAAAATAATAATTATTTAATTTAAAAAAAAAATAAAAAAATGAATGAATTGATTACTAGGTTTTAATCGAGTCAGATTCATATTAATTAAATCATCAAGTTAAACTAGTTTTTGATCAAATTGATTAGGTTTTTTTATTTTTCAATCCAGACCAATCCAAATTGCTAGGTTTTAAGCTAATCTTAATTTTAAAATATATTTTATAAATAAAACTAATTAATTATAAATATTTAGATTTTATAAGAAGATAGAGATTTGAGATGGAATTCTTTAACCCGTTAAACACAAATGATATTATAATTAATATGGTTTAGTAGGCTCGTGATGATTATTAAATGTTTTGGCAAAAATTTTAAATTGTTTTTAAGTAATTTTTAAAAGTGTTTATGGTTTTTAAAAATATTAAATTAATGTTTTGTAGTGATTTTAATATGCGTGTATAAAAATAATTTTTTTTATATTAATATATTATAAACTAAAAAATATTTTTCAAAAAATAATGTAATGCAATCCACAAACACCGCAACGCATCAGAATTGGAATCTACTTTTACGAAGACAGAACAAGCAATACAGGACAAAAACAAAACAGTATACGAGGAAAGCAAGCAAAAAAATNCTTGTAAAACACTGTAATTGTAATGCCTTAAAGCCATTGTAGAGAATGCTTCCACCTTTGATGCATTTGCTTTATCCTATACTTGAAACGAGGTTTGAGAATATTATATTCTAAGTTCTAACCCATCTAGAGCTGAATATTCCTCAAAGAAAATGGCAGGAAAAATCAATAATTTCATGGCTTTTTATGGTTTTAACTACAAGTGCAAATCCATTTGCTAGAACAGAGAGTACCATTCTCGTTAAATATTTCATGCCATTTCTACATCATTGTTAAATCCTTCATGAAGAGATTGATCTGGGTTTCGGTCTAGATATTGAATGTGCGGTTACCTTCTGAGTTAGCTTTACTCTCTCGGGTTATATAGCCTGATCTGTTGATCTTAATTGTGGATCATTTTGGAACTTATATTAAATAGGGAGAGTCTACCATTCTCGGTACATTTCTTGATCAAACTTTTTTCTAATCATAAAATATCTTTTTATATTAAATCATTTAAAGATACCAAATATATGTTTCGGTTTCCCTACCTGCACTTTTTTTTTTCTCAATCTATAATTTGATCTTGAATTTTTTTTTTGAGCATTTATCTAACTATTTGGTCATTGTGATACTAGCGATTGTCTAGGCACAGTATGAACGTTGCTGGAACATCAAGAGTGCAGATGGATAGTGGCGATCATGTTTCTCTCGACATTGCAAAATTAGCAGAGTCTGTGGAAGGAAAGTTGAAAACCTTGCGTTCTTTTTCAGATCAGTGTTCCATCTACAGAGTTCCAAAACGACTACGTGAGTTAAATGGGAAGGCTTACACACCTCGAGTAATCTCCATTGGCCCACTTCACTACGGAAAAGAAGAGCTAGTAGAAATGGAAGAGCATAAGCGACTGTACCTGAGGGAATTTCTTGAATTGAGCAAGGTAAGGGTGAGGGATTTTATTGCAGCTATTGCAGAGAGCGAGACTAGATTGCGTAGTTGTTATGCAGAAACCTTCGATAAACTAAGTAAAGAGGAATTTGTTGAAATGGTGTTGGTGGATTGCTCCTTTCTCATTATGTTCATTCTGAAAGCATTTTCCCCTGGTATCCAAAGTAGAAATATTGACCGCATATTCAATAAACCATGGATGCTAGATGAAATAAGTATTGATTTGTGCTTGCTTGAAAATCAGCTTCCATTCTTCATTGTTGAGGACTTGTTCAATCTATCCAAAATACCGCACCATTGTGATTCCATGATTAAACTTACTTGCGCGTTCTTACTTGCTGCATGGCAATCATGGGTGTCAGAGGAAATTTTGGAGAAAATCAATTTGCTTAAAGTAGAGCATTTTGTTGACTTTCTAAGAATCTGTCAGCAGCCAGCACAGGAGATGCAGCCAAAGAAACTTGCGAATATAACCACTCCAAGTGTAGCAAAGCTCCATCGGGCTGGAATCAAGTTCAAGTTAGGGTCCAGCATAAACCCCCTCCTCATAAAATTTGATGACAATAAAGGGACGTTGGAAATCCCACAGTTAAAGATAGGCGATCACGAAGAAATCCTATTCAGAAATCTCCAAGCTTTTGAGCAATGCAATTACGATGCTAATAAATATGTATGCAACTATATTACCATGCTCTCTTTGCTTGTCCCCGATTCCAAGGATGTGGAAATACTTGTTAAAGAAGGAATTATAGAAAATTGGCTCCATGATAATGATGCAGTTTCACGCCTTTTTCGCAATCTTTCCAAGGAAAATGTCATCAACGTCAACAATTTCTACTTTTCTGGTGTAGTTGAAGATCTGAACTACTACTACAGTAAGCGGGTATACAAATGGAAGGCAGCCTTGAAGCAGAAATATTTCCGTAATCCATGGACTTCAATCTCTGTTGTAGCAGCTGCTGTTGTAGTCATACTGACTAGCATACAGACAGTGTGTTCGATCATTCAAGTTGTTTGATTATGCTATTTCAGTTGTTTTCTGTAAATTAACTGGGTATTTTGTTATCTCTTCCCATGAAATCTCTATAAATGTTCTTCAATAACTCATCGATATTTCCTCCCTATCTTGCTTTCTCTGCCACATAATTAGCATAAATAAAATGCAATCAATTTTTGCTGTTTCAGTTTACTCATGTCATTAAAGTAGCTACATTCTCCCCCACTTACTGTTGCCTTATAATTTCTATCTTCTACTTTTTGCACTTTCTGGTGTGGTGAAAAGATCTGAACAGGTACTGCAGCAAGCGGAGGGACAAATGGAAGGCAACCTTAAAACAGAAGTATTTCCACAATCCCTGGCCTACAATCTCTAAAAATTATTTTATTATTAATTTAATTAAGTTTTATTGGTTTAATTAGATCACTAAAAATATTATAAAATTAATCAAACTAATATCTTGCCTAATTAAATTAAAATTTTGATCAAGAAAAAAGCTCTAAATCTCAAAATTTTCAAACCAGCCTGCTAACCTATGTTTTATCATATAGATGAATCCATGACGGCATCCGGGTAAGTTCAATAGCAAATCAACGGTCCATATTTAATCTCCCAAAATCTCTAAAAAGGGCGCAAATTAAGCATTAAATTTAGAGTTTATCTAGTTAATTCAAATAAATTTTAAATTTTAAATCTTAATCCAAATATTTTGGTTTTTAATTTCCTTCTTTTTTTTGTCTCAGCGAAATAAAGACACTCTTATGATTTCATAATAAAAAAAATGAAAAATCTAAATTCTTATTTTTATTTTTTAAAATAAAATCTAAAATCAAAATTTTTGGATGAAGGATTAAACTTATGATGTGGAATTTCATTTTCGAAATCTAAAATTAGTTTTATAGAAAATAATTATAATATTGGCAAGTATTTGAGTTTTCATTGCATAAGCATGGGCCTTGGGTTTGAGATTGATAGATAGGCTTTGGCAAAACTCATTCATGGGCTGGTCTGACCAGGCAAGTAAGTCCAAGAAATCTCCACAAGGCGAGGAAAAATCACCTGTTGCATGGCGGAGCAACCGTTGAGTTCAGAACAATATTTCTTTGGGTTTCTTAACCATGCAGTCTCTCCCTCTCCGCAAAAGCTAGAGAATATTCAGGGCCCCTAATCTTGAAGACAGTCTCTTCACCATCCTACTCAGCCGCCACATGTTAAGCAGCAACTCACAGAGAGGTATCCTTCTGCACCTAAATTTTCTGCTTAGACGAAACAAGTGGTTTGAATTTGAAAGATTTGATATTTTGATTTGCCAATGTTTCCATTACTGGGTTTTAAGTGTTTCTTAGCGAGGAAGCAGAATTTGATAGCCTGGAATTCAACTATGTAATTGTTTTATACTATAGTTGGTGTTCTGATTGATATATCGGTCTGAAATACATCGGTATAATCGATCGCTTTAGATGTGTGATATTGGTCCTTGGACGTAGTTCAAAGGCTTTCAAGAACTAGGATAGTTCGCTCGAATGAAAGCATAAACATGAACCATTTTTCTAGTTGGATTATGCATGTTAAGTACAGACTTCAGAATGCCCTGATCCTTCAGAAAGCTATTTCTAATGCTTAAGCTATTTCTTGTAATTTGTGATTTGCTGATGCTAAAACTAGCAATCATCGTGAGCCGTAGAATGGAGATCATTGGGACATCAAGCGAGAAGATGAAGACAGGCGATCAAGTTTCGATTGATATTTACAAGTGAGGGAAGATTATGAGAGAGGAGATGGAGATCGTGCATCCTCGATAACTGTTGCATTTACAGAGTCCCTAAGCGGTTGCGAGTGTTAAATGAAAAGGCCTCCACACCACAAGTTGTCTCTATCGGCCCACTTCATCATGCCAGGGAAGAATTGAAAGCAATGAAAGAGTACAGAAGAAGTTATGTGAAAGATTTTCTTGCGTGGAGTGAATTAAGCTTGGAAGATTTGATTGGAGTTACTGAGATGGAAGAGACAAGGCTTCGTAATTGTTATGCGGCGCAATTGAACTGAGTAGTGATGTTTTTATGTAGATGAGGCTGCTAGATGCCGCCTTCATCATTATGATCATGCTGAAAAACTCTTTTCTAGACTTCCAGGGCAGCAACGATCTTATTTTCAGTATACCATGGATGATTCATGATATAAGGTTTGACATGATCTTGTTTGAAAATCAGCTTCCATTCTTTTTTCTTAATGACTTGCTTGAGCTATCCAATCCTTGTGAGGGATATTCCTTGATTGAATTTACCCATGGGTTCTTGAAAGGTGCATTGGGTTCATGGGTGACAAATGACATTAAATGGTATCAATTCCTCAGAAGAGCAACATTTGTAGACTTTCGAAGAATCTGTCTGTTGGGTATACGACCAAAGTCCCATATTGGTTAGAAATGGGGAGGATCAAGGGTATATAAAGATGGACAAATATCTCCATTGGTATGAGGCCTTTTGGGTATAGCCCAAGAGCAAATCCATGAGGGCTTAGGCCCAAAGTGGACAATATCATAACAATATGGAGATATGTGGTGTCCGTAATCCTTACAAGTGGTATCAGAGCCATACCCCGGAGTTAGCCATGATGGATGAATTCTCGGAATGCCGAACAAAAGGTGGTGGGCCCTAATTAAATCACGATGTAATCCATGGATCAGCTCTATTGGATAGGCGGTGTGCTCCGGATGCTTCATGGACGTGTCCTGATCTCAACATGGTGAAGAGGAGTTGACCTACAAAGAGCAAAAAACTCTCAAAGTCAGGTAGTACTCTCCAGTACTTCATGGACGTGTCCTAACCCCAACACGATGAAGTAGAGAGAAGTAGAGAATGAAAAATTCTGGTTGGCAGAGAGTGGATGGATAAATGATCGTTTAAGGAGAGGCTCGGTGGTCCTTTGTTCGAGGGAAGGATTGTTGGGTATACGACCAAAATCCCACATTGGTTAGAAATGGAGAGGATCAAGGGTATATAAAGATGGACAAATATCTCCATTGGTATGAGGTCTTTTGGGTATAGCCCAAGAGCAAATCCATGAGAGCTTAGGCCCAAAGTGGACAATATCATACCAATGTGGAGATATGTGGTGTCCGTAATCCTTACACTGTCAGCAGCCAACAAAGCTTCCTCAGCCAAGGAAACTGAAAACTCTAAACATGCCGAGTGCAGCAGAGCTCCGTCAAGCTGGAGTCAAGTTTAAGCTGGGGTCGAGCAAGAATCTATCCGACGTAAAATTCAATAAAAGTAGAGGGAGACTGGAAATTCCACGATTACTAGTAATTGACCAGACAGAGATATTATTCAGAAATCTTCTGGCATTTGGGCAATGCAATTGCAATGACAAATACGTGACTAACTATTTTACCATCATCAATTTGCTTGTCTATAGCACCAGGGACGTGGAAATACTCGTTCGGAAGAAAGGAATTATAGAAAACTGGTTGATTGATAATGACGCAGTATTAAGTGTTGTCCACAATCTTGACAAAGAAAATCTTATCTTCCTCGACAATTTCTACTTTTCTGAAATTGTTGAAGATCTGAATAAATACTGTAGAAAGCGGAGGCACAAATGGAAGACAAACTTGAAACAAAATTATTTCCGTAATCCATGGGCCATAATATCTGTTATCGCTGCTCCTATTCTCCTCATTCAAGTTGTTCA
This sequence comes from Populus ilicifolia, assembly GCA_015708895.1. Lineage (NCBI taxonomy): Eukaryota > Viridiplantae > Streptophyta > Magnoliopsida > Malpighiales > Salicaceae > Populus > Populus ilicifolia. Next base: position 852,813 of record SRLM01000026.1, read on the forward strand.
GGTCTCCTATGATCAGTTGTTTAGTCATTTTTAGCTTCTTAAATTTACAGCAAAACATCACAAAATGTTTAATAAATTAACAAAAGAAAAAAAGTGGCGTGGCTATTTCACATAACAAAATTCAGGTAAAAAAAATTATCTCACTTGCCATGCAACACGAGCCAGGGATCTAGCCATGCTCTACCATGATTGGTTGCTTTATGCTATACTTAATACTTCAAAGGAGGTTTATCATAGAATATTGTTAACGTGCAAGCCATTATAAGCATTGGAATGCCTTGAAGCCATTGTAGAAAATGCTTCCACCTCTGAAGCATTCGCTTTATCCTATCCTTGAAACGAGGTTTGAGGATATTATTATATTATATTATATTCTAACCCTCCCAGTGCTAAATCAACAATTATGGCTTTGTATGGTCTTAATTAACTTCAAGTGCAAATCCATTTGATAGAACAGAGAGCTGGTTCGCTAAGCATTTCACGCCGTTTCAGCATCAATGTTAAATGCTTCAATATTATCTCGTCCAGAATTAGCTTTCCTCTCCCTCGGATTACATAGCCTGGTCTATTGATCTTCATTTTGTGGATCGCCGAAACTAGTTTCAATATTACAGGAGATCCAACTGTCTGACAAGTAACAAAGTGGTTTTGTATAAGAAAATAGCTCGTGTAATCTTTTGTAAAAATTTAAACTCAATTTAATGGTTGCATCTCTAATTATTACTATTTTAAGTTGTTATTATGTTCTTGCATGACGAATTTTTTTTTTTAAATTTAGATTTGTTTTTTCGGTCCGTAAAATCATATATGAGGTCATTTATATTTTGTCGAGAGCAAGGTCTCATATAATTACTTATAACCCGATACTTTTACAAAACCCTGCTACACCATAAATATTATAGAATAAAGCTAATTATTATCTAAGAGGATCCTTTGCTTGCCATTGGAGAAATAAAACATTTTGGAATGTATATTAAAGAGGGAGAGTCTACCATTCTTGTCATATCTCTTTGGACACTAGAGGCGGAGCAAAACTTCTTAAACTGCCGGTTGTCGAGAGCTTTTAGGTATGTAAGTTTCTATCCAACAGGCCTTTTATGATTGACATTATGTTTTTTATTGTTCTAAATAATATTGTGTGAAAAATAATTTTCTCAAGAGAAAAGAATTATCAACATTATTTGCACATTTCTTTATCATACTTTTTTTTGTGATGGTAAAGTATCATTTTTTCCTAACGACAAACTCTTAGAATTCTTTTCACAAATATAAAACTTAGTAAGCAAATTTCTTATGAAACAATATATAATAATGAATTTAATAAAATAGTATGGAAATATATAAGGCACAGTATCAATAATTTTAATTTTAATTAAAAAAATTTAACACTATGAAGGAAATCACCACAAATCAAAAACATGATCCCTTGCTTCCTGCACGGAATCGTGCAACCATCATCAAGCCTAATATCAAGCTTGTAGCAGCAAACAATTCTCAGTGTAAGTGTAAATGGTAGACTAGTTTTAGCTTTGTTTCTAAATACAAACATACAATCATGTGTATATATATATTGACAGTTATATTATTCAAAGTGTGAAAAAATATTATTCTGAAGATTATCAATAGCATTATAAATCTTTAAATTATTTTATTTTAATCATAATATCAGAGCAGCAAATCTTTAACGAGAATTCGATCCCTCACACCCATAATCCAATCTCAACTCCACCTTCTCTAACTGAATACTTTTAATTGCTCTCTCAAATAAATAATTAACTCACTTCCTCTACATTTCTTCAATGGCATGCCCAATTTGAAGCTTTACTCGTCGGGTATGATCTCCTTAACCATGTTACTAGAGAAAAAATCTACCCCGTACCCAACAGTACTTAAATTTGCGGTGATTTCCTTTTTAAATACATCACTTATTTTGTATCACTCAGGCAAACTTAAGGCTGCAAGTTTCATCTCTTTTTTGGGTTTCGTAATTGAATTTGTTTCTCAGTGGTAACAATTTTTTCGGTCTGCTTGTTTTGTTCTAATACTAGCCATCATCTCAGTTCAGTCACAGGATGCAATCTGGAGGATCATCAAGAACTAATCCTGAGGCTGGATCCTTCATCGGAACTAAATCATTCTCCTCAGAGCCACCTATGAATGAAGGGCTGCAGACCCCACGTGATTCCTCCTGCACATTTATAGATCATGTTTCGCTTGATATTGATCGAGTATTCCAATTCGTGAATAAAGAACTGGAAATCCCATATGCTTTCTCCGGCACATGTTGTATATATAAAGTTCCTGAGCGATTACGCGAGTTGAACGAAAATGCCTACACACCTCGTGTAGTCTCCATAGGCCCAATTCACCATGGTAATGAGAAGCTAAAAGCCATGAAAGAATGTACCTGCAAGAATTCCTTGCCGGGACCAAGGTAGGTGTGGAGGGTTTTATTGAATTGATTAAGAAGAACGAAACAAGATTGCGTAATTGCTATGCCGAAACCAATGGGTTTAGTAGCGCATGCTTCATAAGAATGATATTAATGGATGCTGCCTTCGTCATTATGTTTTTGCTGAAGTGCAAGTACACAGACTTCAGACGAAGCAGTGACCGCATTTTCTATCCTCCATACAAGAATGTAGAAGTAAGGCTTGATATCTGTTTGCTTGAAAATCAGCTCCCGTTCTTCATCCTCGAGGAGTTGTGTGGACTATCCCCTGCATTCGGCATTTGTCCAAAAGCTGCACTGATTGAGCTTACTCATTGGTTCCTTTCCCATGAATGGGGTTCATGGGCAGTGGAGGAATTTTTGGAGAAAATAGATTTCTCCGAAGCGAAACATTTGGTTCACTTTCTTACAATTTATCATCAGCCAACTGAACAGCAACCGAATGAGGGACTTGAGGTTCTAACCGCACCCAGTATAAAGGAGCTCCACCACGCGGGGGTCAAGTTTGTGTTGAGTTCAAGCAAAAATCTTCTTGACCTAAAATTCGACAGAAATAAAGGGAGGCTAGAAATTCCACGATTTCGGTTTGTTGACGAAACAGAGATCTTAATCAGGAATATGCAAGCCTTTGAGCAGTGCCATGGCCTGAAATATGGTTATGTTGGTGACTGTATCTTCTTGATGGGTCTCTTTGTCACTGCCAGTAAGGATGTGCAAATGCTTGTTGAAAATCTTATTATAGAAAACTGGCTATCATCTAATGAGGAAGTGGTAGAACTCTTTTACAATCTCAGCAAACAAAATAGTGTGTGGGGACGTCCTTTTCTCTTCAAAGGTCTCATTAAAGATCTGAATGCATTCTGCGAAAAGCCATGGAACAAGTGGAAGGCAAATTTGAAGCAAAATTATTTCAATATCCCATGGTCAGCACTCTCTGTCTCAGCAGCTGTTATTGTTCTCATTCTGACTGTCCTACAAACCGTCTGCTCTGTACTCCAAGTAGTTTAGCTTCTGCAATTTCAATTCTTTCATACCGCATGTTGCATTAATTGTACCCATAATCCTTGTTCTCTTACTTGAGGTACTTTTCTTCTAATAAATGACAAAGTTGTTCCAAGCAATGAAGACTGTATAATTTGTTCTGATTGTCTCTTAGAAACTGAAATTGTTTTATTCTATGCCTTCCACGCGCATGCTTAACACGGGGTTTAATGTCGCAGCGGCTGCTTTCTTACATCTTAGATTATTGATAAAGGAAGAAAGCATAACTCGTTAGGGCCAGTTTTGGATCTGGATGGGTTATTTTTTAAAATATTTTTTATATTAAAACAATATTGATTTATTTATTAAAAATTATTTTTTAAATTAACCTATTAAAATAATTTAAAATATATAAAAAATAATTTTTAACAAAAAAATTTAATCTTTTAGAAACACTCATGGGCTCCCATTTCCTAACGCTGTTTTAATCATCATGCTAACACATCTTGAGATTATGAGATTATTGTTTACATTAACATAAACTTTAATTCACAACTACCAATTATTAGGGTGGAAAATAAAGTCACACAAGAAAGATTTCAAAATCAAGCCCTCTAGGATAATTTTTGTTAAGAAATATATTTATTTTATTATTTATTAAAAGTATAATAATATTTTTAATTTATTTTATATATAACCTCGTAGTTTAAGGTTAAAAACATAACTTTAAAATAAAGTAATGAATAAAACCCTGACCCCCTACTTTATTATGTCGATAATTTTTTATGTTTCAAACAAGTTACTTAATATTATATTAGAGTATGGTTTCATGGAAAGAAACTTAATCTCAAATAAAACTTTTATAAAAATTTTAAAGTGATATTTATTTAATATTTGCAATTAGTTTTTGCAAATATGATATTTTGTCTTCTTTTTAGTTTCTACAATTTAGTATTTGCATTCTATTTCTGTAATTTTTTTGGGAGTGATCATATAACTTCAAGAATATATTTATTCAGTTTTTGTGATATTTATTTAGTTTCTGCAATCTAGTATTTTGTTTTTTGCTTTTTTCACATTCTGTTTTTTTTATTTGTTGATTATGACTATTGAAAAAGATAATTTGTTTCAGTCTGTGAGTATGAGGTTAGATAAAAAAAAAACTATTCATATCAGAGTTATGTAATGGAAAAAAAATATGGAGATATGTTAATAAAACTTATGTTATACCTAAGAATATTGATTAAAGATATGTTATTTTGATAAATGCATGGAAAGCAAATAATATAAGAATTATTATTTGAATTAATAATTTTGTTGAGCATTTTATAAATACGTAGTTAGCAAACTATGAGATAACAAAAGAAGTTTGAGATCATTTACAAATATTATTCACACAATTATATTTATAAAAAAAATATCAATTAGCAACATTAATACAAGTTATATCATTTTGTTTTTATATATTGATGGTATGATTATTATTGATGATGACATTAATGATATTTTAGTTTTAAAGACAAAATTAGGTAAACAGTTTGAAATAAAAGATTTCAGCTATCTTCAATATTTCATGGGTATTGAGGTAACTTGCTTGTTCATTAAGAGGTTATGTTTTTTTTCAATCAAAAAATATTGTAGATATTCCAAAAGAAGCTAAACTTACTAACAATAAGAATATAAATACTCTCATTAACGTTAATGCAATATATTTTTTTTATATGGTTTATATTTGTTAGATACTAGTTTATACCGTACTATTAGTCGGAACTTGGTAAATCTCATTATTATTATTTTAAATATTACATATGTTAATCATGTTGTTAGTTAGTTTATTATTTTTTCTAATATTATTTAAGAGCTTAGTTGAAAGTTCTTTATAGAATAGAACTTATAAGTATATAACTATAGCGCATGTTGCTAGTTAATTTTTAATTTATATTTTTGATAAATTTTTAAAACAAATAAAAAATAGCGAAAAAACAATAAAAGTTTAAAAAATACATTCTTGATATATTTTTATCATTTTCAGTATTATCTTAAAAAAATTTAAATTTTATAAGTTTTTTAAATACATTCAACTTTTAATATATTATTTTTAAAATTATTATTTTTTCTTGTTGAATTTTAATGTTAAATCAATGTTGATGTCGCGTTATCAGAAAATAAAAATATAAATATTTTACCAAGCCGCCGCCGCCGCCTCATCCTTGGTTTTTCTCCCAGAACCATAGCCCTTCACTCACTTCCCCAGTCGCCATTTCCAGCACCTAAAACCAGCCACTCTCCTTTCTCCCCCCAGCCGACAGCCACACCCAGAGCCCACATTTCCTCCCTCAGATTCACCCTCACTCTACCTTCTTCACTCCAGCCGCCCACTAACAGGAGACCAGACCTTCCCCCATCTCTGCTACCTCTATTTCCTCTCCCTCTCTCAGCCACGACAAAAAAAAATCTCACCGGCAGCTCAACCATTCTTCCCTCCACCGCGACCCGACTCAGCAAAGACCTAGCCATGCCAGCGGCCTCTTGGTCTTACCGCCGGCAACCTGAAACAGAGAAGAAGAAGGCGAAACCAAAAGGAAAAAAAATCTGTAGGGAGAGAAGCAGATCCATAAACGAGAAGGAAAGGAAACCAAAACTTGTGTTGCGTCTTTTCTTTTTCGGGTCTCCATCGGTGACACCGCCGGCACAGGAAAGGAATAAAGGTGTAGATCTATCCGAACCCCTCATCTTTCACATCACTGGCGACGGTGAACATAGTAAAATTTCTAGCACTGTTCCCGAGTCCATTTTGTAATCTTTAGACGCTGAAATGTGTATTCAAACTATTGTTAGCGTTTTAAATTTCTATTACATTGTAAACTTGGAACTGTGATGTGTGAGTAAACATAGGAAAAATAGAATGTTTGGGTGTGTTTTGTATATTTTTATGTATGTTTTCGAATGTCAAAACCGAAACAAAAAGAAAGAAAAAAATGTTTTAATTTGTACAAGGCCAGAAGTTTCAAAAAATATGACATTTCACATGAAAATTGAAGAATATATTTTTAATAATCCGTTTATAAAAAATATCAAGAATCTTGTATTTTTTTATAATATCTTGAATTATAAATTTTTATGGAAGATATATTTTTTATATTACATAAAATGTACTTTTATTTTGTATTCATATTAATATTAGAACATTTAATTTTTTTACATGATAAGATAAAAAAAAATTTAATTTTTGATAGGGTGCTAATAAAATAACTATTAAAATCTTTAAACTCAAATCATAGAATAACTTGTACCAGAGAGGTTATGTTAGAAATGCTAATTTAAAGAATTAATTTATTATTATATTATTAACTTGTGAGGCTTAATATGTAATTATTATAACATACATTTATCATTTCATATATGACTAAGAAGATTGTTGAAGAAGTTGCGAATGCCACAAAGAAACCTTATAAAGATTTATATTCATAACTTATCAATCATTGTATGAACTAAAAATCTAGTTTTTTACGAGAAAAGTAAATATATTAACATAATATTTTATTATTTAAAAAATATGGTGATGTGTTGAGAGTTATGAACAATAATAACAGTCAATATTAAAAAGAAGTGTTAAAACTTCAATTTCAATTAGGATTTAAGTTAATATAATTGAAAGTTTGTAAGAGTTTTAATATTGATAGAACTCCACGACTTTAAAATTTTATTTATTAGAGTTTTATCACTTTGAATAAAAATTCTAATCAAAGGAGGAATCTTAGTTAATATAAAAATTCTTAACGAAGAATAATTTATAATAAATTAGTTTATTAGCATTTTTATTTAATAAGAATGTTAGAATTTTTATTAGATTAAGATTCTCTCTGAGAAATTTAATTTCTTCATTATTTAGGATTGGAGGTCTAAAAATAAAATTATAATCAAAAGAATAGTTCCTAGAGTATAGAAATACCAAAAAAAAAACAACTAAAAAGATATATTTTTTGAGAAATTTTTTCATAAAAAATATTATTTTTCTTGTTATTTACCTTTGTTATTGTATTTTTTTCTCATAAATTAGCTTCTCTTCCAGCTTCCACCGTCTTTATAATTATGGTCTTACTGAACCGGAAGTTCGTGAGCGTGTCTTTTGGAAGTAGACGCAGTGACCACATTTTCCTTCGTCCATGGAAGTAAGCTGACGTAGTGTTTGATATATAATTGCTTGAAAATCAGCTTCCATTCCTCATTCTCAAGAAGTTGTTTGAGATATCCAGTCTTGCTGCCAATCCTGGGAATTGTACCATTATAGAGCTTCCCTGCGGCTTCTTAATATGGAGCTGGGTAGACTGGGTAAAAGAGGACAGTTGGGAAATAATCAATTCTTCTGGAGTCCTAGATTTTGTTGACTTCTTAAGAAAGTGTCAGCAACCAACAGAGCAGCACAGTCTAGCGGAAGAAGAAGCTTACTTAAGCGCACCCACTGCAACGGAGCTCCATCAATCTGGAGTGAAGTTTAAGCGTCCCAAAAAAAAGGCTCACCGTCAGACATAAGATTCAGTAACGGGATTCTAGAAATTCCACAACTAAAAAGATTATATGACCAGACAGAAATCTTATTCAGAAATCTCCAGGCCTTTGAGCAAGGCCATTATAGTTTTTTTTTAATTAAGAAATGTATTAAAATATTATTTTTTTATTTTTTAAAAAATTATTTTTATATTAACATATGAAAATACATAAAAAATTAATTTAAAATAAAATTTTTTAATACATTTCTTAATAAAATAATATTTTAAGAACTGAATTCACATTGCAGAAAGCCTTGGCACAAGTGGAAGGCGACCTAGAAACAGGTTTAATTCAACAATCCATGTACTGACATCTCTGTTCGTGGAAACAAAGTTGAAAAGTGCTACAGTTTCATGTGATGCGATGTTGTTTCAGAGATTTGGAGAACAAGACGAGGTGAGGGAGGATAAGGTACAAGACTAGAAAAGTCTTCAGGAACACTATAGCAT